>CAUYQU010007624.1:0-100427 GCA_963574635.1 Cheracebus regulus | reverse complement strand
CTTTTACACTGTTGGTGGGAGTGTAAACTGGATTAAAGTGATTTTCTAGGACCATCAGAGCTTAAAGTGTGCAATACACTGAGGAAAATGCTCATTTCTAACTGGACCAGAGCAGGGCAGCTTGCGTGAAGGCAGGTATATTGGAGTTCATCTGAACTGGGTACCACATTCTGACTCTTCTTGATTAGCATCTGGGCTTCAGACAGGTCATTTCGCCAGCATTTCCTTCTGCTTCCTTGGGTGTAAAAGTGGATATCATGATAATGAACCCGGTAGTTCATCTGTCTTTGTTATTGCTGGAGGAGAGGATTCTATCAACAAGGGACTCCTCAGGCGCTCACTGCCACTCATGCAAAATGGCCCCAGTAGACCTCACTCTCATTTCCAAAGAAGTAGAGGAGGCTGATCCACTGAATAGATTCAAAGAGGGTTGGAGACATTAACCAGTATTTGATTTATTAGTGAAGGAAGAGGGCTGTTAGCAGCATGGCACTCTCCCTTGAGTCTGTGTTGCTCTGGGTGGCTTAATCTGTAGGTGTGGTGACGCGGTTCCAAGGGGCTCCAGATAGACTTCTAAGGCTATGAGAATTTTTGCTTCTCTGGGACCCACAGAGACACTTCCGCAGATCCCAGAGGTTCCACTCAAACCCATCCCCTAGGTCTGAGGGACACAAGGCTACGGGATACCTCACACCCCAGGCAAATCTGTATTTCCTCTCCAAAATAATAAAAGTGGGTTCGAACGGGTTACACTGAAGGCGAAAGTCTATTTCTCCTTCTCTTCTAGCCAGGGAGGTTAGGAGTAAGTGGCAAACTTCAAGAAAATGAGATGAGAAAGTGAGTTCTCTTTTGACAGGACAGAGAAGAAAGATGTGCACAGAAAGAGATTGATGTCCTTGGGTAAACCGAGCCAAGAGTATTTTTCTCATAGGCCATATCCATTTACCAGTGCTTGAGAAAATCATTCCCTATCATTGTCCCCGCACCATAAGTCACATTCAGAACCGCTTTATCGAGACCAGATAAGGATCAGAAAAAATGAGCTGGAGAGAGCACACGTTGCCTAAGTCTGGGAAGTCATAATCTTAATATGAACGGCTTAAAGAGCCCAGCTAATGAGCAGGTTCATTCTTAATTTTCTGCAACAGTGGCAGCTTTCACCAGCTCTCTATCAAACCCAAGATGGGACTCATCACAAGATGGTAAATGATTTCTCATCCATTATTTTATCTGCAGCCTGATTTATTTATTACCCCCAAAGGCATATTACTCTTAAAGTTCCTAGATGTTCTATAGGAGGTGGGAGGGTGAGGGTGGAGAGAAATCCCACTGGTAGATTTGATCAAGATTTCTTGCAGTGTTTTTTTTCTCTTTATTTCAGTAGATGATTAATTCACCTGTTAATCTGTAAAACATCAGCCTCTCCATCTACGATCCCACCCACTGTCCTTGAAACATTCTCAATCAAGAAACGTTTTTGACTACTGTTGTTGTTGTTGTTGTTGTTGTTTGTTTGTTCGTTTTTTATTTTTGGAGGTAGAGTCTCACTCTGTCACCCAGGCTGGAGTGTGATGGTGTGACCTCAGCTCACTGCAGGCTCCACCTCCTGGGTTCAAGCCATTCTCCTGCCTCAGCCTCTCAACTAGCTGGGATTACAGGCATGCACCACCATGCCCAGCTAATTTTTGTGTCTTTAGTAGACATGGAGTTTCACCATGTTACCCAGGCTGGTCTCAAACTCCTGACCTCAAGTGATCCACCAGCCTCAGCCTCCCAAAGTGCTAGGAATATAGGCATGAGCAACCACATCAGGTGGTACCTTTCTTGTTTTTTATGTTCGACTTTTCTTACAAGAAAAAATAATCAATAATAATAAAACAGCAGAGATGAGGTAACACCAATGGGAATTAACTCTTCAACTCCTCAAGAAAGAAATCCTTTCTCCATCTTTATCTACTGCCTTGAGTAGACTTGGAAAAAGGGTCCACCTTTTACTGACCTATGATTTTCCCAAATTCTAAAGATCAAGGCAAGAAAACCTCGCTGACATGGGATGTACTGGTAGTTCACTGAGAGATTAAACATAAAATTAATGATTTTCTCCCTGGGTGAGTCCCTGCCTGTAGAGCCAAGAGCACCACAGCCCCTTCTTCCTAGGACTTCCCATCCAAGGACATGGGGAAAGGATCCAGACTGGCTGAATAGGATTCAGATGGAAAGGTACACAAAGATAGCGACATCTACATGCAGTCGCTGAAACGTAGCTTGAATGAGGCTCACCCTCATTTATCCCTCTTTCCCCACTCTCCTCGTGATTCACCTCCTGCACCTTCTTCTGCATGGGGGTGGTGTTTACAGCATTCCTCTATTGCCTGGAGAGCTGTCACAGCATTTTGAAGAGGAAAGGTTTGTTTTTCTGCAAAATCCTGAGTTTTACCCAATTAACCTTTATCCTGCTTGTTATATTAATGTGAGCAGCCCTTGGCTATGACAAGAAAGAACCTCCCTTTTCCTCCAACAGCTCAACCCATCCTTCCCTTCAAGACCAACCTCAGCACTCAGGGAGTCCCCCACCTCCCCTTCGCCATCCTCAGCCCCCATTACCCTGCTTATGGTGATAGTTCACAATTCGGGTACTTTCCAAAACCACCCAAGGTCCTGCAGAGTCTGTGTTTGGAGCCATCTGGATACAGGTCTGGGTTTCGGGGTTGATGTGAGCAGGGATGTGGCCTAGGCACCTGCATTGTTTACATTTCCAGGAGATCCCAGTACCTTACAGGGATGAGACCCTCGTAGCTGCACAATGCGCACCGTTACCCCCACACCAAGGCATTCTGATTGACGTGATCTGGGATGGTCATGTGTGGTTTCCCAAAGGTTTCCAGGCTACTCTTGCACAGATTGATGGAGAGCCACCAGCTTCCACCTTATCAATTGTGCAGCAAGGTGTGAATATTGCCTACAGGGTCACGAGTAGGCCTGCTGTCCTCTTTCCTAGAAGCCTGGAGTCCCAGGGACAGCACGGCCTGCATGAGGAACAGGATGACTAGACTCATTCCTCGAACCCCAAGCTCCACCACCATACACAGTGCCCACGCCCATGTGACATTCACCTCCACAGGGCCAGATCCGGGTTTTTACAGGGTCTAGTGCCCATTCAATTCAGAAAGGGGGCCTCCTTAATAAATGACTTCCAAATTATGGGTAGAAACTGAGGTTTGGGGGCTCCCATGTGGCTTTCTTAGCTCCAAGGTAAACACGGATCTCCTGCTCCCAGGTGGGTTTGCTTAGATCACTAGCAGCCTGGCTGAGTCTGCAGACCTATCTGTGAGGATTGGGACCATTTCCCCAACCTTTAGGGACTGTTCTCGACCCTGGCATTACACTTGGAGCTATTTCTTCTGGAGTCACATGCAGATGAAATCTCCAGAGAAAAGGTCATTCATTCCCCCAGAGGATGCACCCAGCTCTGCAAGAGGCATCAGCCTTCAATCTGCGGAATGTATTTTGCCAGGACCATGACGGTCATTAGAAATGGGCCTTGGGTGTCATTACCCCAGAGTCATCGTGGTGAAGTATGTGTCCTCTGAGTAGACAGAACATTAGGGTGCCCAGAACTGAATTGGTCAGCCGAAAATACTGGAGTGTTTTATCCTTGGAAGGAAATGAAGCCGTTTATTGGAGGACAGAAGTTCAGTATAATAGTTAAAGCAATCTGACATTTCCATAAATCAATAAAATGGGTATCGCTGGCATAATTCAGTAGGTAAGAGCCTTGATCTCTCCCCACCTCAAAGTCCAGAAGAATTCTGGGCAGTAGGAAGAGGCGGAAGGTCAGGGTCGATGGCATTAGACCT
Organism: Cheracebus regulus; assembly: GCA_963574635.1. Classification (NCBI taxonomy): domain Eukaryota; kingdom Metazoa; phylum Chordata; class Mammalia; order Primates; family Pitheciidae; genus Cheracebus; species Cheracebus regulus. The sequence goes on along the minus strand of CAUYQU010007624.1, from coordinate 96,570 downwards.
GTGTCATCAGGGATGAACCAGCCTGAGCAGGAACCCCTTGCGCCCATGCACACTCACACACTTACTTCCTCACTCCCTCACTGAGTTCATGCATTCATGTGCACTTTTTTTTTTTAATTTTACTTTAAGTTCTGGGGTACATGTGCAGATCATGCAGGATTGTTACATAGGTATACACATGCCATGGTGGTTTGCTGCCTCCATTCCCCTGTCACCTACGTTAGGTATTTCTCTTAATGTTATCCCTTCCCAATCTCCCCACCCCCTGCTCTCCCTCCCCTAGGCCACCACCCCACGACAGACCCCAGTGTGTGATGTTCCCTTCCCAATGTCCCTGTGTTCTCATTGTTCAACACCCACTTATGAGTGAGAACATGCGGCACGTTTTTGAGACTCGGCTCAGATCTTGCCCATTTTCTGTGTCCTTCTCCCACTCTGTTGTTCAAAGCATACTCTTCCTGATGCATACACCTGGAGCCTAACTATGATCCTTTCTCTGGCACGTACTGTGAAGCATGGAAGGACTGTGCATGGCACAACTACGAAGACAGGCACCTCTCAGTGATGGAGACAGGCACCTTCTGTGCCGATCCTTTAATTCTCAGCACTTAGCAAAGAGCCTGGAGCAAACAGGCCCTCAAATGCCTCCTAAATGAATGAATGGATGTGAATGAACCATAAGTGTGTCTTACTCTATAAAATCCCTGCTCCTGTGAAGGCATGGTGGAGTCTGAGTGGTGGTTCCAGGTCTCTCAGGCACTAACTGTGGGGTCCTTAGGCAACATCCCACATCCCATATCTATTTCCTTACCTATAAAATGGGGGCAGTAATGGCACCCACTTAACTGGGATTAAATGAGATAATATCTACAAAGCATTGGTGCAGTGCCTGACCTACAATAAACATTTAATAAAGATCTGCGGTTATTGCTTTGCCAATGGTCAGATCTTATAAAAAGAGATGAGCTCACAGGATCACATTGATGTAAAACATTTTGCTCTTTCTTCATCTCTGCCCCTAGAGTTCATAGGCAACATTTTTGCAGTGGACATAGTTTTAGTTAAGGAAATAATAGTACGATTATGTCCTCAACTCGTGGTGGAAATCAAGAGCAACAAGGAAATTTACGACTCTCTCGGGAGGGATGGTGACCAAAAGCAAATGGTATGTCCAAACTCAGCAGGAGTAAAACGGATGATAGGATGCCTTCAGCTGGCCCACAGCAAATTATCCACTGATTCGCTCCACTGTTTAATTAGGGTAAGGCAGCCAACACAGCTCAGTACAAACAAACCATTTCTGCGGTGTTCACAATGAAATTAACGAAGCTGACAGGTAGCAAAGCATCTCCATTTGTTTTTCTTGGGTACAGGCACAATTGGATGTTGAATTAGGTCAAAGGCAGGGGCTGCACGCATCATCGTCCCTACTATGGATGCCACAGTCTGGACCTCTTAGAAGCTGCCCTTCCTCCCCTAAACCCACAGTGGGCGTTCTGTGTTGGCCGTTAGTCCCTTGATGCTCAGATGGGTGGTGAGAGCTCTGTGCTGGTGAGGCCCCTGTCCTGGGGTGGATTTGACTGGCATGAGGATTTTTGCCTGTGTTGCAAATCCCAGATCTTCCATCATGAACAGGGCACCTAGGAGAGGAATTCAAGCATTATATGGATGGTAAAGTGAATGACTTAAAACTCTGAGGTCCTGTGACCTACAAAAGTGTACCTCCCATCATGCAGAGCCCTGATTGAATCCATTCTCATGAGATAGAGGTGGGATTAAGAACACTGACATGAGTCTGAGCAGAGCAGGGTGGGTAGACAACCCTCCACCCCTTTAGCTTTTACATAGATAGGACTTCTGATACCCAGATTGTACACTGCATGTCAGAGACTCATGGTTTATCCCTTATTCCCAAATATCCCCCAATACCAACAGTTTCCTTGGACAGTCTCCCCAAACCTGGGACTGCATCCAGGGTGGGTGTTTAAGGATGGTAAATGAACTTCAAGCAGCTTTGGGGAGCACACAGGGTGTGGAGGAACACAGCATCACACCACGAAGAAACCATTTCCTTTGCTCTCAATCCTCTTGATGATATCAATGAGGGCAGTGAGTCCTCTTTGACACTGATTTGGTTGAACAATCTTCCTGTCCTGCCAACCTCCCATTTGGATTGAGAGAGTGGCGTCAGGCTTACAGTCTTCAGCAGGCAGTAAAGACCACCTAGAATTTAATAATGCTTTTCTTCTCATTTTGTACTTACATTTGTAGCTCATTTTACTTAATTCCATTTAAAATTGAAGTGTGATTTCTCTCTCCAAGTAGTTTGTTTTGTTAGAAAAGGTGACTCAGTTTAAATAAAACACAGATGACCTCATAGCACAGGTGCATTGGGAGAGACTAAGGAGTTCAGAGTTGCAGTCCTGGGTTGGTGGCTTTGGTTCCTGGATGGGCATTGTCCTTGATGGCTCAGGAGGGTCTGGGGGGGAGCAAGGGCAGTGGGCAAGGGTAGCAAGCAGGACCCCAGAGCACCAGGTCCCTCATCCTGGCATCAAGGGTCTGCATGAATTTCTTTGGAAGAAAGGGACTCTGCCATGGACACTAATGTTAGACAGGTGTTCCAAGTGTTCTAGAACAAGGTGAGCTAAACAAATGGGCTCCACACAGGAAATGCTCTCTGGGCATAAGCATGGGTGTGGAGTGGAGGTGATGGGGTCCCGGAGTTTCTCAGGAAAAAGATGGGCTCAGCTTTGACAGTGCTGGGGAACTCTAAGCAAACACCACTTGAGAGATGGTTTACTCCATATTCTCTGAGGGATACAGAGACCGGGGCGGGGGTGGGGAACAGAATCAGAGCACACTCCATTCTGACATCCATTGGCTATGTGACCTTGAACTTGGGCAGTCAAGTTTGATTTTTATCACTTGCAAAAGGGGATGAAGACTGCTCAACATGCAGTGCCATTTAAAAATCCCAGTGAATGCTAATACAGAGTAGCACTGCTTGTTGAGGGTCCAGTAAGAGCAGTTATTTATTTATTTATTTATTTATTTATTTATTTATTTTGAGGAGTCTTCCTCTGTCACCAGGCTGGAGTGCAATGGTGCAATCTCGGCTCACTGCACCCTCCTCTTCCTGGGTTCAAGTCATTCTCCTGCCTCAGCCTCCTGAGTAGCTGGGACTACAGGCGGGTGCCACCATACCCAGTTAATTTTTGTATTTTTAGTAGAGACGGGATTTCACCATGTTGACCAGGAAGGTCTCGATCTCTTGACCTTGTGATCTGCCTGCTTTGGCCTCCCAAAGTGTTGGGACTACAGGCATGAGCCACTGCACCCGGCCAGTCATTATTTTTATAGTAAGACTGCAGGAAGCAGCTCTCTCCTTGACCTTATTCTTTCTGGATGGGCATCAAGAACATCCATAGTCAGGCAACCCTGGGGCAAGACCCTCACTCCCTGGCAACCCACGTCTCTCCAATAGGAGCCAAGCCAATGACGCTGGCTCACTTGAGTTTCACTTTGTGTATTCAACTGCCAAGTCCCTGCCAAAGTATTTTCTTCCACTAAGTGTCTAGCAGAATCTGCTCATACAACATGTTGTCATCACCTGCCATTTGAAGCTGATTCAGCCATTAGCAGCTTCTCTATGTTTCCATAAATATTTAAACCACCAATACTCAGTAATCACCTCAGTATAAAATTAGGAAGGATCAGAGGATGTTGATTCGCCCTGGTTATTAAGAAGTCAGCTTAATCTTTAGAGCTAAAGTGCTTCCTGCTACTAGACGATGAATGTGAGTAAGCAGATTTGGACATGCACAGAAGTATATGTTTTGTTTTGCTTTTTTAAGCAAATAAATCATTCTAACACCTGCACCACACACAAACTGGCCTGTGTCTTCACTGCTGTGGTACCTCAGGCCACAGTTGGGAATCATTCTGTGTTGTCTCCCGTTTTCCCTACCATCCTTCACTTCTCATCTCACACCCGACCTTCCTCATGGTGCCCCTGAAGAGGACCAAATGCCCCGCTGACCTTGCTGAACACCACTCTGTATGCTTGGGTTTGCAAATTGAGTGTTCCAGAAGATGGCAGGCTTTTTAGACTGAGTTTGTTTGAAATTATAATGATGACCTCTCACCAGACGGTCAGGGCTTCATTTTCAGGTAAGCCAAAATATAGGAAAAGGAGTTATTTTCTTGCCAAAAATTCAGCTCACCAGATCCCAGGGTCAGTGTGGCAAATCGTCCTCATCTGCATTCGCATTTCCTGGTCCCTTGCCCATGACAGGCATCACTAGTTGATCACAGCTCTGTTTCCCACAGATCGAGGATTAGAGCTCAGGGTCTTTCCTGGTCGAAGCAGTCACCATCAGATAACTCCTGATGAAATTTCTTTATGGTCCTGGACTTTGGCTTTTTTTTTTATATTGAAAGGGGATTTCCCCCCTTATAATGTAGAAATCCTTCCATATACAATTATGGAATTCTCATGAGTTTGCAATCAATATTGACATTGACTCATCAAACACTATGTGACTGCCCCCACCCCTCACCACCACTGACAGTGAGTCTGGCTGGTATTTGTTCCAACATCCAACTGAATCTCCTTGCCCACAACAGAGCTTCCAGATAAAAGGTGGTTACTCATCGAGGGTCACAGGGATTTGTGGAAGAGCTGGGTGCAAACCACATTTTCCATAGCTTTGCCTGTTGCCTTTTCCACCACGGGCTTTGAACATTTATTCAAACACATGAAGCATTTCTTACCAGTCTGAAATAACTGTCCAACCTAGAGAAGGCATTGGTGGGAGTGTTTCTGAGTGTCCTGGGGTCATCCTGTGCTTTTGACCTCCTCCAATCCTTACATGCCTTGCCCATTTGCCATGAGTGAAGAGTGTTTCTTGCATCTGACCCCATTGAAAAGGCTTTTTTAAACAATTGCATTTTCTAAAAGTAGAATTTACACAAACTTACACCCCTTGCCCATGGTAGATTTGGAATGAGTGAAGACTATTTATTGCATCTGACCCTATTGAAAAGGGTTATTTTTTTTAAGTTGCATTTCCTAAAAGTAGAATTTACACAAATGGTGTTGGTTCTTCTGTTCTGATGCACAAACCACTTTCTGCTTTCTACTCGCCTTTGTGGGCAGCTCAGGCAGTCAGTGGAGGAGTCGTGGGGGCATCAGCGATGCTCTCTGTGGGCTGCCCCTGGGCCCCCGTCATATGCTGGGCTCTGAGGGACCATTTCCATGGCTATGGCACATCAGCACGGTGGGCAATGTGGTGGGCATGGCAGAACACTCGAAGGCACACCAGATCTATCCACTCCTTCATGAAGATTCTTACACAAAATGCTAGGGACCTGATAACTTTCACCATGACTAAGACTTTCTCTTAGTCAGCCCGGGCTGCCATACATAGCAAAACACCAACAAGTGAGGAGCTTAAGTGGCAGGTGTCGGTTTCTCACCGCCCTGGAAGCTGAACACTGAGATCAGGGTGCTCACTGACCCAGCTCTTACAGCGAACCTTCTTCCTGGCTTGCAGATGGCTGCCTTCTTGCTCTGCCCTCACATGGTAGAGAAAGAGTCTTCTTTATAAAGACACTGAGCCCATCAAGGGGCCCTATTCCCCTGACATCTAAACTTAACTGTCTCCCAAAGGCCCTACCACCAAATACAATTACTTTGGGGATTAGAGAGTCAACATACGAATTTTGGGATGACACAAACACTCAGTCTATAACAGTCTAAATCCCTCCATGCCCATCAGAAATTACTGGCTTCATTGGGTGGTGGTGAGGGGGAGGGCTTTGGTTACGTCAGTCCGAAATTTGAGCAGCACACTGACATCTCCAATTTCATCAGCTGGATGCGGTCCGGGTTTGGCCTGGGAGTTGGAAATTTTAACACCACCCTCGGTGATGCTAATGTGCAGCCAAGGTTGCCAGACACAGAGTAACTGCATTCTTCATGCGCCTGCATTATATGATGTCTGGTCCTCCCGGAGGAAGACACCTGGCTGTAGGAGAAAAGTGATATTAACTTACATGTTTGAGTACGCCTCTGTGCTAGGTGCTGAACAGAGTGCTCTGACATACTGTGACTGTGGCGTGAATCCTTGCAGTAACTTGCAAAACTTCCATTTTCAAGAAGAGGCGGCTCACATCTGTGCTTGTGCCCCTCCCTCTGCTACCTTTTAACAAGAGGAGAATCTCCAAGGCTCTCTGTGCTCAAAAAGAAGAGGAAAGATGGGCATTTGGGTTGGTTCCAAGTCTTTGAAGTCTTTGCTATTGTGAACAGTGCCGCAATAAACATATGTGTGTATGTGTCTTTACAGTTGAATGTTTTATAATCCTTTGGGTATATATCCAGTAATGGAATTGTTGAAATAGACTGGATAAAGAAAATGTGGCACATATACAGCATGGAATACTATGCAGCCATGAAATAGGATCAGTTCATGTCCTTTACAGGGACATGGATGAAGCTGGAAACCATCATTCTCAGCAAAATGACATAAACAGAAAACCAAACACTGCAAATTCTCACTCATAAGTGGGACACAGGGAGGGGAATATCACACATTGGGGCCTATCGAGGGGTGGGAGGCTAGGGAAGGGATAGCAGGGAGTGGGGAGATTGGGGAGGACTGACATTAGGAGAAATACCTAATGTAGATGACGGGGGGAGGGAGGCAGCAAACCACCATGGCATGTGTATACCTATGTAACAATCCTGCATGATCTGCACATGCACCCCAGAACTTATAGTATAATAAAAAGAAAAAGAGGAAAGAAGCCAAGCCGAGGAAGCCCCGGAATTTGGGCAGCTGGGATATGCTCCATCATTCGGAGAGTGACACATTCTATCTGGCTCCCAAGGACACACTCAGGGAAGTGAAGAGCAGGGGAGGGGCTGTGCTGAGACGCTCACATAGTCACCGGGCACCTTCCTGGTTCCCTCTTGCTTGGTCCTGTGTGGCAGTCAGCCAGGTGCAGGGCCAGTAGTTCTGCATTCACATCTGAGCTGCTCGGAAGCTGCGACGTCCAAAGCCTGCTTTCACACTAGCCACAGTGACTGCCTACCAGCAGGCCTGGAGAACCAGTTGCCCTGTGAGCCAAAGCCACGTTCGAGTACCGGGTGGCCCTTTCTCCACTGAGCTCCTGGCAACAGGTTGCACCCCAGAGCACAATGCCAGCCTCACAAGGGCTCTCAGTAAAGCGTGAAGCCCAGGTTCCAGCCAATGAATTGCCAAGTGAGTACACACAGCGTTTCCAGCTCATTTCCCTGCATTATCCCAGGTCTGTGGATAAACACAAAAGCAATAATAGTGCTTGGTGGTATTTTAATTGGCATTAGCTGTGTTTTAATTAGTAAGAGAAGGAGAAGGAGGGAGGTCAGAGGAAACTTTTCTCTGACTGCCTCCTCCCCCTGAGTGTTTATACACCTCCAGGGAAGGCACACCAGCCCCTGGCTCTCTTTCTTAAACTGCCCGTTAGGATAATTCATTCACAATCAACATCTCTTCTCGAATTGGAGTCAGGGCACCCAGGTTAACATCCTCAGTCTAGGAAAATAGTGCCTGCAAGTTAAACGTACACTGTGGCTCCCTTGCTTAGCACCATCTAACAGTCCGCCAAAAGGCAGTTTGCAGATTTAAAAGCAGATTCAGTCTTTGAGTGGCAGGCAGAGGGTGTGGAGGGACAGCAGTGGCCTCCAAGCAGGGACAGAATGGCTCAAATCCCAAACCCACTTCCCAGAGGCTGTGGGGTCTGCAACAAACCCTCTCCTTGTTTAAGGGAGTTCCTAACTGAGGTCTTCAGACTCCATTCATGGGGCTGGGGAAGGGGCATGGAGCGGGGAGGAGGGAAACTAGCCCACTATTAGAATCTGTTGCTGGGAGGGTGAGATTGGGAAGGTCTGTGTCATTTTAAAAAGGTAATACATATAAGCAGCCTCCAACACTGCCACAGTTTTCCAACAAAAGGAAACTTCTGGAAAAAATAAGTCAGTGTTTTCATTAATGAGATGCACTTTTAGCAGCTCATTAAAAATTTTGCTTTCAAACGGCATCAAAAAAGTGGGGGCAGGACCTATTTAGGTTTAACCAAATAGGTGGCATGGGTTAAAGAAATGGGAGAACCTTGGACGCTCCTGTCGGTCATATGCCGTAATTTTATCTGGTGGAGAGATCTATTAAAATTTAAAACAAATGAACAAACAAACAACAACAAGAAGAAACAAATGGGCCTCTGCCTTGTGGTAAGATTTAGATCACTGGCAGAGTTCAAGCTATGTCCACCGATCCCAGCATGTATTAAACACCAACACCAGGCTGGTGGGGGCTGAGCTTTGCTACACAGAGGTGAACCGGGCAGGAGTTTGATCCTTGGCCCTGTAGACCTGGAATCTAGCTCTTCTCCTCATCTAGACGGCACACATCTGAGGCTCCGTCCCTCCAGGCTGGTGTGGAGCTGACTCTCCTTTCCTCCCCCTTCATCACCTCATCTCCCTCCCTACACATCAGTTTCCACATACACATCAGTTTACACACAGCATAGATGTTGTTTCTATTTCTAGTCTTCCAAACATAAACTGAGTCACCTTAGCATCCTCCCCTGACTTTGCCTTGCACGAGGACAACCCCAGGCTCCTCGCTTTGACCTTGGGGGCTTCTCACCTTGACTTTGGGGGCTCCTCCTGTTCCTCCCTCTTGCCACTCAGGATGCCCAGTTCAATTGGTCTGGAGGGGGCGCTGGGTGTTACTTCCAAACACCCCCATCTCAACATGTGACTCTAAAGTGCAGGCAAGATGGGCTGCTGCTTCTAAGAGATCCTAGGATAGAAAGCATTTGAGTTTGGGGTAACTGGAATCTGGGCATTGCATGGGGCATCACAGTTGGGTTTAAAAGCAGGTGAGTATTTACAAGTAGGGTGGGGGAAGGGCATTCCAGATCAAGAGAGCAGCAGGAGCAAAGGGCAAGGCAGGAGAGGAGGTCCTGAGCCCGGAAAGAGCAGGGCTGGGTCTCACCCCCCAGGAGGAGCAGCAGATGCCACGTGGGGGATCAGGGCTTGGGCTGTGTTCCCTCCAACTAGGCGGTGCTGTGGGCTAAACAATGGCCCCCAAAGACATCACATTCTAATTCCTACTTGTCAATGTTTTTTTTTTTTAATTCAACTTTTATTTTAGATACAGGGGTACATGTACAGGTTTGTTATGTGGGGATATTGCACCCAGGTACTAAGCATAGTGCCCAGCAGGTAGTTTTTCAACCCCCTCCAAGCAGACTGCAGGGTCTGTTTCCATGTTTATGTCCATGTGTGCTCAATGTTTAGCTCTCACTTATAAGTGAGAACATGTGGTATTTGGGTTTCTCTTCTGGCATAAATTCGCTTAGGAGCATGGTCTCTAGCTGCAGCCATGTTGCTATGAAGGATATGTTTTCATTCTCTTTTACAGCTGTATAGTATTCCATGGTGTATATGTTCCACATTTTCTTTATCCAATTCATCTTTGATGGATAAGTGGGTTGATTTCATGTCTTTGCTACTTTGAATAGCTCAGTGATGAACATACAAGTGCATGTGTCTTTTGATGTGATGACCTATTTTCCTTTGGGTATATACTCAGTAATGGGATTGCTGGAACTAATGTTACCTTACGTAGAAAAAGGGTCTTTGCAGATGTGGGGCCTGCACAGATTAAGGGTTTTGAGATTGGGAGATTATCTTGGATTATTTGGTGAGCCCTAAATGCAATCACAAGTGTTGCTATAAAAGACAGGTGAGGCCAGGCGTGGTGTCTCATGCCTGTAATCCAAGCACTGGGGGGGGGCTGAGGTGGGCAGATCATGAGATCAGGAGATTGAGACCACCCTGGCCAACAAGGTGAAACCCCGTCTCTACTAAATATACAAAAATTAGGTGGGTGTGGTGCTGCATGCCTGTAATCCCAGCTACTCGGGAGGCTGAGGCAGGAGGTTGCAGTAAGCTGGGATTTCGCCACTGCACTCCAGCCTGGTGACACAGCAAGACTCTGTATCAAAAAAAAAAAAAAAAAAGACAGGTGAGGTAGATTTTACACACACAGATGAGACCACCGGAAGATGGGGGCTCCAGCTATGCAGCCACAGGCCAAGGAAGCCCAGGACACACCTGAAGCCAGAAGAAGCCAGGAGCCTCCCTGAGAGGCTTTGGAGGGAGTGCAGCCCCACCAATTCTTGATTTTGAAATTTTGTCCCCCAAAACTGTGAGAGAAGAAATTTCTGTTGTTGTGAGCCACCCAGTTTGTAGAAATTTCTTCCAGCAGCCCCAGGAAGCTCATGCAGGTGGTGGGAAGTGGAAGATCTTTAGCAGACGGATTTGGCAGCTTAGGGCTAAGGCTCAGGATGGGGAATGCAGAGAGGGTGGGAAGTGCATTCTGAAGACAGGGAGATCAAAATCCAGGGCGGCTCTGGATCTGCCTCAGATTGTTGTCAACAGGAGCTTAAAGCAAATGAAAATAATAGAGGGTTGTCACAGAGAGAGGGGGGAGGCCAGGCTCCCCCAGGACTGGGAGAGGAGCTGAAAGCATGGGCAGAGTCTCCTGCAAAAATGGCCCCACCCTCACTAAGGCAAGGGAGTGAAAACTCAGGGATGGACCGGTGCTGAGGCCAGGAGCTGGTGGAGTGAAGGAGCCCCTTGCACAGATGGTGTCTCAGGAAGCATCAGGTTAGCAGCCTCCATGGTCAGTGCCTGGCCACACTGAGGTCATCCCCATGGATCCTGAGCATCCAGGGCAGAGCTGACCCTAAAGACACCATGAAGTGTTTTGGAGGGAGAAGCCAACATCTGCCACACACTCCACCTTGTCCACCACAATTAACTAGAAGAAGTTGCCACCAGCTTCTCAAACCTACCAAATCATGGAAATGCTATGTGTGTGTGCGAGCAGGAAAGAGGTGGAGGGGAAAGAGGGTAATAGGTGGAGAGGGGAGAGGAGAGAGTGCTGTCCATGTTTCTCTTTTGACAGGACTCTTGTTTATTCCGGAAAATGGTGGTCTTGAGCAGAGCAGTACTGGAGAATCCTTCCCACTTCATTTGGGAGAGTACGTCTTTACCCAGAACCCCATAAACTGAAGTCTTCCTGATTGTATGCTTGTGTGTTTGTGCTTTGGAGCTAAGGCAGGGTTTTACTGACAACACTCAAGCATTTTTTTTTCATTATTCCACCTAGCAAATATTCATTCATATATTCACTCATTCATTCATTCACTCATTTGTTTGTTCATTTATTCATTCACAGACATAAGGCCAAGGGGCATTCTTCCAGGCACCATTGATGAAGCAGGGAACAGGGAACTGGGGACCCACCTGCCTTGTAAGCACACGGTCCATTGGAGAACTTTTGGGATTTTGACTGTCACTGAATCAATCAACCCACCCCTTGCCTGTCACAGCCTTCTGACATCTGAAAAAGTGATCAAAAGAACTCCATTGCCTCCATCAAAATCATCAACAAAACTCATAGGTGGGTGTTGAACAATGAGAACACATGGACACGGGGAGGGGAGCATCACACACTGGGGTCTGTCGGGGGGAAATAGGGGAGGGACGGCAGAGGGTGGGGAGTTAGGGAGAGATAACATTGGGAGAAATGCCAGATATAGGTGATGGGGAGGAAGGCAGCACATCACACTGCCATGTCTGTACCTGTGCAACAATCTTGCATGTTCTTCACAGGTACCCCAAAACCTAAAATGCAATTTAAAAAATGCCACATGGGCCTCTGCTACTGACAAAGTCCTCAAGCAAAGCAAGAGAACACCCTTTCTGGGTTGAGAGCTCCCTGAACTCCATACCCTGGGTCCTCATTCAAACTTTGCCCCGTTCTCCAATTACCTGACACATTCTGCATTCCAGTGTCTGGGAAATTCCCTTTATCCTCTTCTTTCTTATTCCTACCAGACTGACAGTGATGAAAGCTACTTCTCAAATCAATTTCTGACTAGGAGAACACCCAAATGGATGGGGAAAGCTGCCTTCCTGGCCCCCAGCTAGCTGTGCAACCTGGGACCAACCATTTCATCACTCCACTCTTCATCTGATCATCTAGAAAATAAGATAAGACTGTATTCTTCAGAGGATTGTTGTCAGAATTGCAGGAGACAAGGTGTAGGATGGTGACTCTGTCTGAACATTCTTTGTTTCCTGAAAGCTTCTCCTCTTCCCCAGCTAACTCCTGGTCATCTTCAGCTGATTTGAGGCTTTTATGACATATCACACTTTCCTGGTGGCCTGTATTCCTGTGGGAATTAAACAGCTAGTTGTGTGCATTTTCATTCATGCTGGTCTATTGCCTATGAGACCACTGGTTCCAAAGTGTGAGGTCCACACGTGCAGCCCCATCACCGAGAACAGCATTAGGCACTTTGTACAGGCAGATTACATATTGCTGAAGGGATCAAGAAATGCATGATTTAGTTAAAACATTGATGCATTCATGTATGGTTTGTGTGTTAATTTCTGTGAAATATTTTTTTAAAATCAAATCCTGAATCATGAATGCGAGACAAACATTAGACTTGGCTTTTGCATATGGCAACTTTGCCAACCTCATAACCCACCAGAAGCATAAACACTATGTGCATCAAATTTAGATAACTCCGCCAAACAAAGGCAAAGCAGGATTGATCATGGAAAGTAAGCTGAGAAATAACAAAGTACATTCTGTGCAGCGTGAAGATTAAATGCATATGAAATACCCCATCTTGCCAAACTGCCTTCAACCAAATTTTGCAATGCAGGCCAGAAATCAGAAACCTTTCCCTGACTCGAGGAGAGTCTTAGAAATCTAAGAATGATCCCCTTCCAAAAATTTCAAAACAACAAGCCAGGAAGGGTACTTTTCTGATGTCCTCTGTATGAAAGAAGAGTTCCAAGATAATGCCTGCTGTCCTCTGACTGCCTTTCTGGTGAGCAACAAAATGTTTGATTTTCTTCTAATAGATTTGTCATTTTACTTCAAGTATCCAGTACTATTGACCCATGGAACCTCAATTTCAAAGCCATTAAAATCTAATTTTCCACACTGTGCCCTCAAGAGATTGACTAACTTTCAAAGAATAATTCATTTTCTTTAAGAAAAAAAAATGCATATATATCTCTCAATATTTTCTTTTTCATTCTTTAAAATAAGTCAAGGGACATTGCTGTCAGCATGCTGTTATTACTCCCCCAGTGCTTTTCTTACAAGAGAACATAAGTGCTCCTCTGATGAAGTACAATTTGGTCACTAAGGACTGAAGGCTGTATTTATGTGGGGAAACCATCACTTACCGATATATTATAAAAGACCACTGTCATGTTTCAGCATCAAGAAAGCAGGACAGAAGTCTCAAGGTTATTTGTTTTGGAAAATAACAGATGTGTCAAAGACTAAGCAGAAAAATGTTTTGAAGAGGAGAATGTCTTCTTGCAAGTTTCAGGAGTCCAAGACCTCTAAAATAGAGTTATAGCTCTCAGGTATTAAATTGAACCTCTCCATTTAAAATTCTGGGATCAGAACACCTAATGAGAGGCCATTTAGACAGGTGTTCCTAAACCCATACATGGAGATCTCAGTCACCTGATGCGAATCACTTGGGTGCCATCACATGGGACCCATTACACCTGCTCCTTCACAAAGATATGCAATATGGAATCCTAGAACTGAAAAAGGACATTAGTGCACAATCAGGGCTACTGGGCTACTAGCTGAACCAATAGCAGTTAATTTCTTGATTTCGGTTTTTGTAGTATGGTAACGTAAGATTACATAAGGAATATGACTACATTAGGAGTAGGCAGCTGGTGAAAGGTGTATGAGAATGCTTCTTACTAACCTTGTAGCTTTTCTGCAAGTCTAAAATCATTTAAAAATAAACATTGAAAAGAAATGCATATTCCATATATTCAGAAAGGCAGGAAAGCAAGAGGTATACCATAGTCATAAAAACCTACAAAGATGCAAGAACAAGTGAATGCCTCATGCTGAAGCTCCTTTGGTAAGATGTGTGCAAGTCCATGGACTAGAAAGTTATGCCACCAGCTTGACTTTACTTGAATGCCATGGTTTCTTTATGTAGTCAGGTGACTGGTGCACATGACACCTGATAAACTTCTTTCCCTGCATTGGAAGAGTTAGCAAAGAAGAGGTGCAGCCCACTAGCGCCTGAATTAGGTCATAATGGCATACCATGACACCAGTTATACAATGGTTGGCTCATAGTAGGTGCTCAATAAACCTTACGAGGTTGTCTCCTGCAGTTCAAGTCACACCCAATGAGCATACTATCCATATGATTGCTAGAAGCCTAATTCAGAAGGAGGAACCTACAACTGAATGAGGATTTCACATTGACCTTGAAACCCTGGCAGTATCAAGGAGAGTCTGAGTAGTTTTATATGATCACAAAGATGAAGGGACGTACTGGAGTCAGGATCTATGGCTGGAGGCACAGAGGGGAGGTGAAATCATCAGCTAAAGTTTGAGATCTATTGAAGTAAGAAATACTGCTTTCAAAGAGCACATTTCACAAAAGTTTGATACATACAGGTGGGTTTGAAATGGGACAATGGATCCAAAGAGTCACAGGTAGCCCAGGGGTGGCCATCGGTTTTTCTCATCCCCCAAGAGATTAGGGTTTTCTTTTGTTTTCTCTTGCTTCTCCATTTCACATGAAGTTAAGTAAGTCCCTTCTCCTTGAACTCTGCGGTGTGCTGCTTCTAGAAGTCCTTTCTTAGACTCACTGGCTCATAAGAACAGCCAGGACTGGGCATGATGGCTCATGCCTGTAATCCCAGTGCTTTGGAAGGCCAAGGCTGGCAGATCACAAGGTCAGGAGTTCAAGATCAGCCTGGCCAACATGGTAAGACCCCTGTCTCTACTAAAAATACAAAAAAATTCACCAGGCTTGGTGGTGGGCACCTGGAATCCCAGCTACTTGGGAGGCTGAGGCTGGAGAATCACTTGAACCCGGGAGGCTGAGATTGCAGTGAGCCAAGACCGCACTCCATGCCGTTGCAGTCAAGCCTAGGCAATAGAG
This sequence comes from Cheracebus regulus, assembly GCA_963574635.1. Lineage (NCBI taxonomy): Eukaryota > Metazoa > Chordata > Mammalia > Primates > Pitheciidae > Cheracebus > Cheracebus regulus. The sequence continues at coordinate 81,495 of CAUYQU010007624.1, read as the reverse complement.
TGAGACTCCATCTCAAAAACAAAAACAAAAACAAAAAAAAAACCACGAAACAAAAAAAACAGCCAGGAGGGACCTCAGTAAGAGCCTGCGGTCTCCAGGGGAGACTGGACAGGGAGAAGGGCATTTCTGGGCCTGGCCTCACCAAGTCCTTGCTGCGGAGCCTTGTCAAGTGACTCCTCATTCTGTGTCTGTTCCCTCATCCCAGCATGGATGAGAACAAGCCCTGTACCTAGTTACTGGAAGGGATAAATGTATTGACATGGCCAAGCAGCCTGCAGCACACTAGGCTGCTTTGTAAATGCTGGAGGTCATCATTATTCTTCGTGATCCTGGTACAGCCAGTAGGAATTTGGCTGAGGCTACCGGACATGGGTTTCTGCAAAAGACAGTGTCTTGCAAAATAGCCGGTTCCTGCAGAAGCCCATGAGCAGGAGAAAAACAAACACCCCGAAACCACACAGTGGTCTTTCTTTTCTGCACCAAGGGAGCAAGAAGAGCAAGAGAGGACCCCAAAGGACAGAGGTACTGAGGGAAACGAAAGAGATCGGGGTTGGGAGGAGACAATCCTGCAGAAGCAGGAAGAAATTGTTTTACTCAACAAGCCAGAGATACCGGCATGGCTCCACGCAGAGCAGACGCTGGTCCAGACTCCCAGCTCTCGCCTTCATTTCTGTTGTACACCCACCCACTCTCCTCATCTTCCCTCTGAGCACCCTCAATATTTACGCTGTAAATGTGGAGGACATTCAGTATTGTTTGAAATGTATAAGTCTCCTTCCCAAAATAATCTCAGGAGGTTTGAACTGGTAAGAAAGGCATAAAAACAAGACAACTTGGAACAAAAATGTGGAAACGTACTTTGAAATTGCCTAGGAATGCCTTTCAGAAGTCATTTCAGCAAACATTCAGTACCCATGCTCTGCAAGTGTTGTCATGATTCAGGACATGTGAGTGCTCCTGAGATTCATGGCTAATGTTAACTGAGCATTCACTGTGTGTCTGGCGTGCGGCTGTTCACTCACCACACATCACTCGCTGAGCTCCCACAAGAGCCCCAAGAGACAGGCATGACTGTTACTCTCCATTTGCAGAGGTGAACATGCAGCCTTAGTAGGGTTAAGTAATTTGCTCAAGGTGACATAGCTCGATAGTGGCAGAACTGGAGCTCAAACCAGACAATAAGTTCAAGTCCAAGCCTGCAAATTTGATGCTATTCCCTGGGTCTGCTTAAGCAGAAAGTCTTGTTCTTTTCTGTCTCTGCATCCCTTGGTATCTATCCCCTGCCCTCAGGAGATACTCAATAGACATTTTTAGACTCAGTGAGGCCAGGTGGGCTCTGAGCCAGAGGACTCTCATTGCTATGATGCCATCACCCATATCCAGGTGAGCTTTGCCTTTGCTGGGGTCCTGTGTGGGGAGATTCTGGAGCGGACAGCAGAGCCTGAACTGGGACCCCTCCTATTACAGCTGTGCTCTTAGAAATGTACATCATGCCGAGTCTGAAGGCTCATGTCTCTGACAAAGTTGAGAACTTAAATTCTCATTAGGCAGAAGAGTCTGTTCCATGCTTATTTCATCCTGGTAAGAAGGGCTGGAGAGAGTGCAATCAGGCGGAATCAGCTTGAGAGTCTTCAGAGGCGCACGCTGGGGAGGCAGCTGCGGCCGGGACGGCTTCCTGCATTTCGGTTCCCTTCGCCAAGACCATCTGTTTTCCCACAAAGACATGTTTCCTTACATTATTCTCTATATGCCTCCTCTTCATCTTACACACACACACACACACACTCACACATGCTCACACACACAAACATCGTCCTTTCCCAATGCAAAATCTATATGTGTAATCAACATTTCCATGCGACAAGTTCATAGAACAGAATCTGAGCTGAGAATCTCAGCTTAGTCCAAAGAAATCTTTAGATCCTGAGTAGCCTGAGTGTGTGCAGGTGTGTGTGTACCTGTGCGTGCACACACACACACACACACACACACACACACACCCTCCCGCCCTTACCGCATTCCTACATCTTCACACAGAGTAATGAAGAGGATTTATTTGCTCTATTTATTGGGCCTGATAATCCTTTTCTAACCAGAAGAATGAGGTGATGCTGCTGCATCCCTTTCAGCCAGAAGGCAAAGCTTCAAGGACGTTCATGTCACCTCACTGAAACAAGCCCAAATCTATCAGCCAGTGGCTTCTTCTCATACACATCGACATCCCCATTTCTGCTGTTTCCCATACACTGATGGAAAACCCAGGTATCCTTGTGGAGCTGTGCCTTCTGGCCAACCCATAGCTCAAACCCAAGCTTTGTCCTTCATGTTCACACTCCCTACACCTTCTCTTAAGTCTCTCCTCCCACCCAAGCCCTGAAATTCAAGTTTTCCTGGCCTAGGACCACCCCCTGTGACATGGATTCACTGTGTGTACCCACCCAAGTCTCACCTTGAATTGTAATAATCCCCACATGCCAAGTGTGGGACCAGGTAGAGATAACTGAATCAGGGAAGTGGTTCCTCCATGCTGTTCTCATGATTCTGAGTGAGTTCTCGCAAGACCTGATGATTTTATGAGGGACTTTCCCCCTCTTCACTCTGCACTTATTTCTCCTGCCACCATGTGGGACCTGTTTACTTCCCCTTCTGGCATGATTGTAAGTTTCCTGTGGTCTCTACAGCCTTGTGGAGCTGTGAGTCAATTAAACCTCTTTCCTTTATAAATTACCCAGTCTCAAGCAGTTCTTTATAGCAGCATGAGAACAGACTAATACAGTAAATTGCTACCACAGAGAGTGGGGCACTGCTATAAGGATACCTGAAAATGTGGAAGTAACTTTGGAACTGGGTAACAGGCACAGGTTGAAACAGTTTGGAGGGCTCAGAAGAAGACAGGAAAATGTGGGAAAGTTTGGAATTTCCTAGAGACTTGTTGAATGGCTTTGACCAAAATGTTGACGGTGATATGGACAATAAAGTCCAGGCTGAGGTTGTCTCAGATGGAGATGAGGACTTCTTGGAAACTGGAATAAAGGTGATTCTTGTTATGCTTTAGCAAAGGGATTGTCAGAATTTTGCCCCTGTCCTAAAGATCTGCAAAACTTTGAACTTAACAGAGATAATGTAGGGCATCTGGCAGAATAAATTTTGAAGTGACAAAGCATTCAAGAGGAAGCAGAGCAAAAAAGTTTGGAAAATTCGCAGCCTGAGGATGCAATAAAAAAAGAAAAACCCATGTTTCCGTGGAGCAATTCAAGCCTGCTGCAGAAATTTGCATAAGTAACAAGAACCAACTGTTAATCACCAAGACAATGGAGAAAACATCTCCAGGGCATGTCAGAGACCTTCATGACAGCCCCTCCCATTACAGGCCTGGAGGCCTAAAAGGAAAAAACAGTTTTGTGGCAGGCCCAGGATCCCTCTCTCTGTGCAGCCTTGGGACATGGTTCCCTGTGTCCCAGCTGCTTCAGCTCCAGCCACGGCTAAAAGGGACCAAGGTACAGCTTGGGCCATTGCTTCAGAGGGTGCAAACCCCAAGCTTTGGCAGCTTCCACATGGTGCCTGTAGGTGCAAAGACGTCAAGAATTGAGGTTTGGGAACCTCTACTTCGATTTCAGAGCATATATGAAAACACCTGGATGTCCGGGCACAAGTTTTCTACAGGGGTAGAACCTTCATGGAGAACTTCTGCTAGGGCAGTGTGGAAGAGAAATGTGGGGTCAGAGCCCTCACACAGAGTTCCTACTGGGGCACTGCCTAGTGAAGCTTTGAGAAGAGGATCACCATCCTCCAGAACCCAGAATGGTAGATCTACCAATGGCTTGCACTGTGTGCCTGGAAAAGCTGCCAACAGTCAACTCCAGCTCATGAAAGCAGTGAGGAGGTGGGGTGTACCCTGCAAAGCCACAGAGGTAGAGCTGCCCAAGGCCATGAGAGCCCACCTCTTACATCAGCATGCCCTGGATGTGAGACATGGAGTCAAAAGAGATCATTTGGGAACTTTTAGTGACTGCCCTATTGGATTTTGGACTTGCATAGGGCCTATAGTCCCTTTGTTTTGGCCACTTTCTCCATTTGGAATGGTTGTATTTACCCAATGTCTGTACCCCCATTGTATCTAGGAAGTAACTAACTTGCTTTTGATTTTAGAGACTCATAGATGATGGAAGTGACTTGTCTTGTCTCAGATGAGACTTTGGACTTGGAGTTTGGGGTTAATGCTGGAATGAGATAAGACTTTGGGGGACTATTGGAAATACGAGAACATGAGATTTGGGAGATACCGGGGCAGAATGAAATGACATAGTTTGGCTGTGTTCCCACTCAAATCTCATCTTGAATTATAATAATCCCCAAGTGTCAAGGGTGGGACCAGGTGGAGATGATTGAATCAGGGAGTGGTTCCTCTATGCTGTTCTTGTGATAGGGAGTGAGTTCTCATGAGATCCAATAATTTTATAAGATGCTTTTGCCCACTTTGCTCTGCATTTATCTCACCTCCTGCCATGTGACGTAGGATGTGTTTCCTTCCACTTCTGCCATGATTGTAAGTTTCCTGAGGCCTCTCCAGCTGTGCAGAACTGTGAGTAAATTAGACCTCTTTCCTTTATAAATTACCCCATCTCAGGCAGCTTTTCACAGCAGTGTGAGAACAGATTAATATACCCTGAAATGGCATCATTTTGCCCTCTGTCCAGTGTCACTACATGAATTCTTTTTCTGTGAATAACACTCTGAAGCCTCTCCTTTCTCAAAAAAATTCTGTGGCTGCCTATTGCCTGTAGGACAGAGTAATCCAACCCTAGTCGTTTTAATGCAGTCAGCTCCTCCAATCCTTCTTTGTTGGAAATGCACTGGGGTCCTCCAATGCATTAGCTCCTCCAAGGCTTCTTTGTTGGAAAAATTGAAAAAGGGACCCTTTAAACAAAAACGGTGGCAAGGCTCTGGAGTTATTAAAACCTGAATTCAAGTCCAGTTCAACTCTTCCCTTAATACCACCTAGTGATGTCAGGATTTCCAGAAAGCAGAGCCCATTCAAACAAATGTAGCTTTAGGGGAGGCAACGGTAGGCACTTGGAAAGAAGAATTGTTTATGTTCCTGAGTTTTAGGAGTGTGTTAAGAGCATTAGCTAATTCTATGCACTGTCTTAGTCTGTTCCTGCCGCTGTAAAAAGTTATCCAAGACTCAGTAGTTTAGAAATAATAGACATTTATTTCTCATGGTTCTGGAGGCTGAGAAGTCCAAGATCAATGTGCTGGCAGGATCAGTTTCTGGTGAGGGCTTCTCTCTCTTTCAAGATGGCTGGTTTCTGCATCCTCCAGAGGAAGGAATGGAAGGACAGAAAGGCCCTCCCTTCAACCTTGATCCCTGTTGTAAGGGTGCTAATCCCATTCATGAGGATGCAGCCTCCATGACTTAATCACCTTCCGAAGGCCTCACCTGTTAATCCAATTGCACTGAAGATGTTTCAACACGGATTTTGGAGGGGCCACCATCATTCAAGCAGTAGCACCAAGCACCAGGGATAAACTTGGGGGTCATGTGAACAATGGCTACACCACAAGGCTTCTGTTCACATTCAAATTGTTCAGGTTGAGTTGACTGTGCCTTTGGCTGACTCTCCCTAGGCCTATTTCACACAGCTGAGGAAAAATGCTAAGTCCTCAAGGTGCATAAGAATGGCCATCACTGCACAGCTGTAGCAAGAGGTCTCACCAGCAGGTGGCCCTGGTGTGTCCAGGAAGAGACGCCACCCCTGATGACCCAAGTTCTTCCCACTGGCTCTTCCCACAGCCAGTGGGGTGGCTGGTCCCACATCTTAGCCGCTACAAGCTTCCAGACTATGCCCAGAAGGTGCACAAGAACCCTGTGCTCAAAAACCATCGCCACCCCTGGGACCAGGTCCCCTGTCCATAATCCATTTCCTCCTTTCTATACCTCATCCAGGAGGAGAGATCTGCCTTTCTGTCTTCTGAAGCGATGATTTGTATTCTAGCACAATTACATGGCGACTCCAAATGAATGAAGATTCTGCTTAATATTTTTAGTAATGATAACACTTTGTAGGACAAGTGCTTTTTAAAACTCAGAGATGGAGGATGTGGAGTGGCATTTAAAAATGGAGCTGTTAGACAAGATTCTCTGCAGCCCTGGTAAATGTCAAACATTTTATCAACTGGGGAAAGTGGCATGTTAGACATATTTTCCCCAAAACCTGATTAAAACAGAAAGTGTCTTTTGCATATTCACTTCTGTTTTATATTATGTTAGATAGGTAGGAGAGAAACAAAGAGAGAGTGAGGAGGGTGGGAGGGAGGGACGGAGGGAGGGAGGGAGGGAGGGAGGGAAGGAGGGAGCAGGGATGAGGAGGAAGCCTGGGAGGGTTGGAGGCATCAATTTAGGTGTGTGCAGATGAAGTGGGAAACAGTCTGCTCCAGAGGCCCAGAGGGGACAACAGCTTTTTGAGCAGAATAAATACTTTGGATGGGCTGCCACTCGAGAAACCTTCTCTGCTTAGAAACTGGAGTGGGGTGGTGGGCTCTGACTGGCTGGCTGTCTCTCTCCAGAGGAATGAAACTCTCAAGGGAGCCGTGTTTGTGCTGGGAGACAAGTTCACTCAGCATATAGATGCACCCGATGTCGCTGGCGCCATACAGCTTCCCCTCCAGTCAGTCCAGCAGCTGAATCCCCATACCGGCTGAACTCCAGCCACCCCAGTAAGAAGTCACAGGGCTGGGCTGAACCACTCAAGTGGGGCTCTGTGATAGATGAGGGGAGGTCGAGGTATGAGCCTCAGAGCTATGGGGACCACTTAGGTGGCAGGTCAGGGAGCAACTCCATCAGTGAAGAAATCAGAAATCAGTCCTGCAATAAGGCATATTTGCCACTTTATTCTATACACAGAAAATAAAAGAATGTTGGTGTATGGCCGGAATCAATCGGACTCCAGGACTGCAAGTAATGGGAGCCTATGAAAGCGAGCATGAAGAGTGACAACCGGAGCACTGAGGACCCAAGACAGATGTTGGTGAAAAAGCCACAGGGTGTCTTTCAGAACCCAGGGACAGTCAGGTGGTGGCTTCAGGAAGGAGCTTCGGAGATCGGCACTCTGTCCCCCATCCCATGACTCCTGTTTCCCTCCCAGGGCACATCTGCTGCCTCCCTTACCGCAGAAGACCTGTGAGCCTCCCCAGCCTCCCAGATTACAGGCAGCGCAGGGTGAGTCAGCCACTCAGAAGCAAAGGCTCTCAATGTTTATTCAAAACTCTCCCAGAAGTGGGTATTCTTACCTCAGCTGCTGCAAAAGGCTGTCCTCTGGTCCCATTGACCATGGCCAGGAAGCAGGTGGGACTGACTGCACATGAAGGCTGCAGGGAATCTCCACGGGCAGGCTGTTATCCAGGAAGTTGCTGAAGGTGCTCATGGCAGGCAAACGAAACATGAGAGCAGGTGCCAGCCAATGGCCTGGAGGGATCTAGAGAGGGAAGGAAGCTGTAGATGCCCTGCTGGAGTCAGGCAGGAGTGAGACGGTGCTAGGGCAGGAGGCGTTCTCCTCTTTCCTGGAGACCCTTTGTAGGGCCAGAGCCCCTCAGTCCCTCCTGCTCTCTGGAATTGCTTCATCCATTTTCCTCCCTTGGGTGAGCCAGTTCTTTAGCATGGCTGTGCATTTTACAAATTTCCATCCTCCAGGACCACCAGGAAGCAGCGACACAGGAAGTAAAGTCACGATGCTCACCCACCCCGAGTTCTCTTCATTCTTCTCCCTGGGCCCTTCCACCTCTGTCACTACTTCTGTCTTCGACACTTGATGCTGGGGGATTGCCCTGTGCACCACAGTGGCCCTTCTGCCCAGCAGGGTGACTGTCCCTAAGCATGCATTTGCAATTGTTTGGGTTGTAATGAAAACTGACTGGTTTCAATAACAGGAATTTATTTACCCCCAGTTCGGGAGACAGGAAGTCCAAGGTCAAGGTGTTGGGCGGCGTGGACCCTTCCGAGGCCTCTCTCCTTGGCTTGCAGACAGCTTCCTTCCTTCTGGGTCCCACATGGTCTTCCTTCTGTGCATGCCTGTGTCTGTGTCTTAACCTACTCTATTTATAAGGGCCCCAATCATTTTGGATGAGGGCCCACCCTAATGACCTCAGATAAACTAACAATAGAGCATCCTGCCCAGCTCCCTGAGTGGGCTCTGTTTGTTCCCCAAATGCAGGCTTCTGTCTCTGACTCTACTTGGATGCTCTAACCTGACAATGGGTTCTGAAATCTGCGAGGATAAGTGATAACTCCTTCTGACTTTAGTTCAGTGAGGTATGTGGTGAGGTGACTATTCCTTACACCCTGCAATTGCAAGCAACGGCTCTTCGGATTAACAGTAAAAAGCACGCACACACACACACACACACACACACACACATACACACATACATATGCACACACACATACACACACACATACATACACACATACATACACACACATACACACATATACACACAGACACACACTCATACACACACATACATACACACACACACATACACACACACACAGTCTTAGGTCAGACTTCCGCAACAAAATACCACAGATTGGAGTGACGTAAACAACAGAAATTTATTTCTCACAGTTTTGAAGACTGAGGAGTACAAGGTCAAGGTACCAGCAGATTGAGTGAGTTCTAATGAGAGTTCTCTTCCTGGTTTGCAGATGGCCATGTACCCACTATGTCCACATATGGCAGAGAGAGGGAGAGCAAGCGCAGCAGCGCGTTTCTTCTTATAGGGCACTAATCCTGTCACAGAGGTGCTGCCCTCATGACCTCATCTAAATCTAATGGCTTCCTACAGGCCTTACCTCCATCACTTTGGGAGTTAAGTCTTCGGCATACAAATTTGGGCAGGTGGACATGATCATTCAGTCCATAACACACACACACACACACACACACACACACACACACAATTATAAATACACAGTCACGGGTGGACACTGTAGTAGTCAGGGCTCTCTAGAGGGACAGAACTAACAGGATAGATGTATATGAAAAGGGGAGTTTATTAAGTTAAGGAGAATTAACTCACATAATTAGAAGGTGAAGTCCCACAATAGGCCATATGCAAGCTGGACAGCAAGGAAGCCAGTGGAAGTCAGGGCTGGCTCAAAAGCACGGAAGCCGATGGTGCGGCCTTCAGTCTGTGGGCAAAGGCCCGAGAGCCCCGGGCAAACGACGGGTGTCAGTCCAAGAGTCCAAAGGCCGAAATTGGAGGCTGGTGTTTGAGGGCAGGAAGCCTCTGGCGCAGGAGAAAGATAAGGGCCTGAAAGACTTGGTCTGCTCATTCCACTTTCTTCTGCCTGCTTTATTCTAGCCGCATAGCAGCTGATCAGATGGCGCCCACCGAGAATGACGGCGGGTCCGCCTCTCCCAGCCACTGGCCCAAATGTTCATCTCCTTTGGCAACACCTCACAGACACACCCAGGAACAACACTTTGCATCCTTCAATCCAGTCGACACTCAATATTAACCATCACGTACGCACATACTGACACATATTTGTGATCCTCATTGGTGATGATATTTTATTGACTCTGATGAATGTTATCTGGGTACACAAAAGTAGCCATCCCTCTCAAAGACCTCCCCTACAGGAACCGAATTAACGTGGCAGAAGCTTCACTTGCTCCGGATGGGTTTTCGGTGGTAGATGAAGCTGTTGTGCTCACAAGACATCCTACTGCAGTGAAATTGTTCTGGGTCCCGAGTACAGGCTCAGGCCATTCAAACACACACAATTTGAGGAGAGCATCAGTTGTCGGAATAAATCTCATAACTGCAATACAGAGAGGAGAGGGAAGACGCAGGCTGATGGGTTCGTGCAAACCACTGACATGCCTGTGGCGGATTGCGGTGCCTCGAATTGCATGGTGTTCCTGATGCTCCCGACTTATGAATGCCCTTTTTGTGTTTCTTCATAGGAAAGTGGGTCCTTTTCTGCCCTGTGAATTTTGACGTGGGAATTGCCCATTGCTCTCCTGTCACATTAAGAGGTAAAATGGCATGCCAGGCTACCTCCAGATACCATCTGGATGATGCACATGTTTGCAGACATGTGAAGAACGCATTTCAAATTTGAGAAGCACAATTCTGAGTTTATAGTATCAACTAATATTCTTTAAATGGGCTTTTGAATCTAACTTAAAAACGAGAGTCTTCTCACATGCAGTCTGAATACATTAGGAGTGATTTAACATGAATTTTCCGTCATTGGATCATTTTGCCTGCCCTTCTGACTCTGAATCCCTTTGGCAAAGTCATCCATCGGCCAAAGTACTTTCTTGCCCTCTGACATTTTGCGAATGTTTAGTTGGTTCTTTCTCTTCTTGGGATCATTTGATTTTTTTTTTTTTTTGGTCAATAGCTATTTAAAGAGTGAGCCAAACTATGACTCCCGCTTTTCTTCACCTATCATTTTTGGCATTTTGTGAGGATGTGTGTCTTTTTCTCCTTCTACTGATCCCAACAGAAACACCATGAATGGAGGGGTGAGTCAGTGTGCTTCTGGAAATGTCTTCTCCACGTTTATTTGTTACCCTAATCAATGGATATTAGTTCAGGAATGCAACTGCTTCCTTAAAGCTCAGAAAAAATAAAGGTAGATAATATAATATTAAAACAAAGTCAGTACTTATAGAAGGCACAGCTGAAGTCAGCTCGACTGGTTTGCAGGCAGGAGGAGACTCTTCCCTGGGAGCACCTGTGGCCAGTCCTGCTGGCCGTCGGGAGGGGCTGCAGGGAAGAGGAAGACCAGCCCCGCTCCCTGCCTTGCTCTGTCCTTGCAGGGGAAGAGGGAAGCCGAGCCCAGACTCCTCATTAGCAAGAGACAGAGAAAGGTGAATGTCCTGGAGAAGGCTTCACAAACCTACTCTTCTTTTTGCAGAGAGAGTCTCTATAGCATAGTTGGACATTGAACAATGATGATGTTTGATATGAGAAGGAAGAACAGACCCTCCCATCCTCTGTCCTGTGCTTGTTACCTGCAGACACATCCACAGGGACAGCTTCTCTCTGCTCTTCTGGCTGGGGAGACATCTCGTCTGGAGGGGACTTCATCCTGGAAAATGCTGTACTGCATGATAGCAGCCATTTGCTGGGGGAGCAGGACTGCTTTCAGATGGCGAAGAGCTCTCTGTCGGTGCCCTCTGCACTATGGTCAGAAATAGAGATGGGATTCTTACAGCAACGACCCGGAATGTATAAAACATAACTTACTTTTTAAACCAATGACAGGTAGTTGTATCATTGACCGGAAGCAGGTGGCACATTCAAATTGGGTATTTGACATTGACAAAGAAATGGGCAGTATTTAGGGAAGTTACCGGGATCCAGCAGCCAACATCTGGTCCTGAAAGGACAGAGCATGGAGCAGTTTCTAGAACCCGGAGATAGAAGAATGGAGAAGGTCCCTGGTGGGAGCTGAGATTCTCGTTCAAGGGTCTTCAGCAGCCTCCAGGAGCACCAGGAGGGAGCCAGTGGGATCAGTTCCCCAACCTCTCTCTTTCCCCTGTTTCCTGCAGGTGTTCCCTGTTGGCCAAACCCAACGGGAAAGGCAAGAATCATAAATGCAGGGCAGTCTCCCCAGACAGAACAGAGTGGATGAGTGGGAGGCCCAGCAGAAGGAATCCAGCAAGAGGTGGTCTTCAGGTTCTCCCAGCCCCGAACCATCTCCTCTCAGTTTCCTTCATGGAGTTTTCCTCCTGTAAAGAGCTGACATTCTCAGGACCCCAAACCTCAGCCCTCCTCTCACTCTGCAGGTTCTCCTTTCGTCTTGGAGTTTACATCAATGCAAACACCCAGGACACTCCTAAATCTGTGTCCCCCACATCAACCCCCTCCTAGATCAGAACACCCTATTTCTAATCAGCAGTCAGAGTGGTTCATCCACCTGGATGTCCCAAAGTCACCGCATGGACAACAGCATGCCTGGACCTCTGCTGCCCTTCCAGCCTCCAGCCACCTGAACAAGAAGCTGAAATTCATCCCTGTCCCCCGTGTCCCCTTCCCCCACATCCTGCTGCTGTCAGCTGCATGTCTCCACACTCTGCCTGTGCTGGAATGCCATCTCCGTTCCACTCACACTGCCTCTGTCTCCCAGGAACTTTTCTTTTTGTCATTCTCCCTCGGTCACCCCTTAGCGTCACCACCTGAGCTGGCTCTAGAAGCAGGGATCTGCTCATTCCTCCCTCAGGCACCGCCCCTTGCTGTTCATGAGGCCATGGATGGGGTGCAGAAGCTCTTATTCCCCAGGGTCCCACTTCTGCTAAACACAGCTCAGTCACCATGTATGACAAGTTGGAAACTCCATAAAAGTAGCTCGTTATTAATGGAAATTAAAAAATAAAATGTGGCAAATGATTCACTCTGTGAAGTTTGGTTTGCACAAGGGAAACTTTTCTTTTTTACAAGGGAACTTTTTGGGATGATGGGCCTGATCTACATCTTGATCGTGTGGGTGGGTACACAGGTAAGTAAATGCACCTGTCAGAACCACTCAGCTTGACCCATAAAAATGGATGCATGTTACTGAATGCAAATTAGGTATCAACAAAGTTTTTAAAATATTTTATTTTAAGCTCCAGGATGCATGTGCAGGATGTGCAGGTTTGTTACACAGGTAGATATGTGTCATGGTGGTTTGCCGCACCTGTCAATCCATCACCTGTTATTAAGCCCCCCATGCATTCACTATCTATCCTGATGCTCTCCCTCCCCCTACCCCCACGGATGAATCTGGAAGCCATTATCCTCAGCAAACTAACACAGGGAAAGTCTGTTTTGTTTTGTTTTTAAGTTAGTTAGAGCAGATTCAAGGTGAGCACCACTCTCACATTACACTTACTCATTGGCACCCATGCTTTTGTATTAGTTAGAGTGACGGATGCTAGCTGCTGTGAGAAACGGCCCCCAGGTCTCAGTAGCTGTTTACCACGGGAGCTTTGCAGTTTGCTCACATCCTGGAAACTGTCACATGTTCAAGACAGCCTTCCAAGTGTTGAGTCAGGAAATCAGTCTCCTCTCATTCCATCTCGTGGTTCTGCTGGGACCTCAGAGTCATCCTTGAGGTCCTTCATACCCAGCCAGTGGACCACGGGGAGAAAGAGAATCACACATTTTACATGCTGGGCCTGGTAGTGTCTGACCTCACTTCCAGCCACACTCCAATGGGCAGAATGAGTCCAAGGCCCTGCACCCACGCATGTCAGGGGCTGGAGGCTTTGGAGAGGCTGGAAGGAGAGGAGATCTGGTCGTGAATAGGGTGCATGGTCACTGCTGCATCTTTCTGGACGGGGACATAGCAGGTTGGAGTTAGAGGAAGGTCCTCAGTCCCCAGGAACTCTCCAGAAGCTGAAGCCTACTTTATCAAAAACACATATTCCCCAAGCTGCGCATGCCCATAAAACGTGTGGCATCTGCAAATGGCTGAACACTCTCTCTCCTCACAATGCTTTGGAGGGGTGTCCTCCAGCATGAACATCATCCATGTGAAGGCCACCTGCCACGTGGCCCAGGGTGGGATCTGGGGCTGCCAGAAGCCCCAGGACACCCACGCCTCACTGGAAAGGGAACTTAGAAGGTCTGACTGCTCCACAGGAGCGGGGTTGGAGGAGCCACAGGCAGAGGCAAGGAGACCACCGGGGGTTGGCAGGGGATGGAGAGAATCATAAATCCAAGCTGGAGATGGAATGGCGGCTGCAGGAGATCAAGCAGCATGTTGAGGACACCACCCTGTGTGTTTGGCTCTGGCAGGTAAAGGGTGTGAAAACCACGTGCATCCAGAGGGTCTCCCTCCACCTGGCTCCACCCCCCATTAATTCCACTGTTGAAAGACACACTGCTGTCCTCCCGGAGCATGCCAAGAGGGCAAAAGGGGTGAGGAATTTTTAGAACGAGAACAGTGGCCATCCCCTTCTCCTTTGTCTTAATTTTGTCAATAGAGAGCTGCATTTGTCACTTTTTTTCCTGTATCTTATGATGTTTTGACATCTTGAAAACTTTGCTGGCTGGAAGAGACTGCCCCTACCAAGGCTAACCAATACTTAGAGACATAAAAAAACACTAACTCTGTTAAACCAACAAATCCCAAGCCTATTCCCCAGCCACCCCACTTTCCCTAACTCTTGGACACCAATTCCTGGCCTCCATTATCCCAGGACCACATATCGGGAACTACAGACCACTCCTCTACAGCCCAAAGCCTGCTGGAATCACTCAAACTAGCCAATCCCAAACCTTTCCTGAGAGAACCCCAGTAAAAGCCCTAGCCTAGCCCTTCCCCTTGTTTCTGACCAACTCTGGTGCCTCCCTACGTGGCCCTGCGTGATGAGATATGTCCCCTTCTCCCAGGACATGTAAGTAATACATCTTCTTTCTTTCCTTTTGAGACAAAGTCTCACCCTGTCATCCAGGCTGGAGTGCAACAGCACAACCTTGGCTCACCGCAACCTCTGCCTCCTGGGTTCAACTGATTCTCCTGCCTCAGCCTCCCTAGTAGCTGGGATTACAGGCGTCCGCCACCATATTTGGCTAATTTTTTGTATCGTTAGTAGAGACGGGGTTTCACCATGTTGGTCAGGCTGATCTCAAACTCCTGACCTTGTCATCTGCACACTTCAGCCTTTCAAAGTGCTGGGATTACAGGCATGAGCCACCACGCGTGGCCCAACACATCTTCTTTCAATGGCATTGGACTCTGTGTCATCACTCGGTCACCTCCATAGATTAAAATCTTGTGGGTACAAATGAAACCAGGACCCAGGAATCCTACCCGCAATTCTAATCCCATCCTTGGTTCAGGAAATGTAATTCTATGAGCACGTTCTCTGCCCACCTCCCAAACCTAAATGCCATGTTACACCTGGCAGACTGTAATACACATTCTATTTACTGTCATCCTGAAATCCAGTTGTTCAGCCAGATCTTTGCTACCAACCTGTGATTACACGAAGTGTTGGAGGTGCGTGGTACACCACTTCCTGATTTCCTGAACAATGTGGACATTGTATTTGGGTCTAGCATCAGTGAGCCATGAACAAAGAACAGGATGGTGTATTATTAATGAATGTGCTGATTCCACCGCACAGCTGCAGAGCTCTCAGTACCTTCAGTGCAACTGTGTAGCTTCTCATGTGGTCCTAAAAACACCCCTGTGGGTAGGCAGAGCAGGCACTGTAATTTCTGTTAACTGATGAGGAAATAAGGACCAGAGTGTGAATGGGCTTGCCCAAGGACACACAGCTGGCCGATCACAATGCCAGGATCCACATTTGTAGCTCCTTCAGCCACAAAATAGTCCTCTTTTTATCTTCAGCTTCGTGTTTGCAGGCTCATTTTGGTTTCGTTTTGCTTTGTTCAAATTTAAGCATACACACCCAAGAAAGAAGAGTGATTAAAGAAAGCTGAAGAAATACATGCAAATTATTATTTAGCTTGCTCAAAGACACTGTAGCTTTGCCGACACTGGTGTTCTGTGACAGGATTTTCCCCAGGCTTGCTGAGTGTCAGGCGCTGTGCTGGGGCCAGGGCTACAGATGAACACAGGACAGATCCAGTGACAGCACCCCTGACTGAATGAGAACCACATACATAATCCGAACTGGGACAGGAGCTCAGCTAAAAAGAACAGAGGGCCTGTGATCGAAAGAGGGGCAAGGACCTTACCTGTGTGGATGTGAGGCCCGAAAATTTGAGAAAGGTCTCAGTTAATGTAGAAAGCTTATTTTGCCAAAGTTGAGGATATGTACCCACGACACAGTCTCAGGAGGTCCTGACGACATGTGCCCAAGGTGGTCAGAGCACAGCTTGGCTTTATACACTTTAAGGAGACACAGGGCATCCATCAACACATGCAAAATGAACATTGGTTTGGTCTGGAAAGGCAGGACAGCTCAAAGCTGGGAGGGGGCTTTCAGGTCACAGGTAGGCAGAGACAAAAGGCTGCATTCTTTTGCATGTCTGACTAGCCTTTCCAAAAGAGGCAATCAGATATGCATTTATCTCAGTGAGCAGAGGGATGACTTTGAATAGAATGGGAAGCAGGTTTGCCCTAAGCAGTTCCCAGCTTGAATTTTCCCTTTAGCGTAGTGATTTTGGGGGCCCAACATATTTTCCTTTCACGAGAATGTCAAGGTAGGCATCCTGGGGAAGAGATGTAGCTGCAGAGGCAAAGGGACAGGGAGCAGATGGCTGAGGTGGGTGAGATGAGAGTGGTAGGCAGAAGGAAGGAATGCTTCAAACAGGGAGGACAGGGTTCATGGTCCCCCTGCAAATGCTGTAGAAAGGAAGGTTTGGCCCTAGAAGCCCTAAGGGTAGCCAAAAGGAACTCAAGAAGAAAAGTGTGCAAGGTCATCAAAACCAAGACTTCTTTGGAGTCCATGTCGAAGAATTTGGTCTTTGTTTTGAGAATTGTAGGATCTCTGAGCAAATTTTAAACAAATGGGATGAGATACGCCATTGAAAAGCATGTACTGGCTGCTCTGAAGCAATAGAAGGAGAAGGCAAGAGTGAGAATTAAGGACGTCCATTGGAAGGTCAAGGTCAGCATCCAGGCCAGAGTTGACAGCCTCCTGGTCTAGATGGCCTGGGTGCTGTAGAAGGAATACCTGAAACCCTGACTTTGAGGTCATGTGTTCCTGGGGGTCCCGGGAGTCCCGGGAACCTCCCTCAGACATACAGCACCCGCACAATTAACATTCAGGGGCGCTGCTCCTCCAGCTGTGCTGGCCCATCTGCAGGGACCCTCATCAGCTCACTTGCTCTGTGGGTAATAGACAGCTCTGGAAGGAAACTGATGTTCCAGATGGAGATGGCCAGTTTAATTTGCAGCTTCTAAATCTGTACAGAAACAGTGTTCTGTCATTAAAGATTCATTTAGACTTATCTTAATAGGAAACAATATAACTCAGCCAGACCCATAAATGACAAATTGCCCTCCCTCAAGAGAAATCCTAAGGCAAAAGACGTGACTTTCCATCATTGGGTCCAGTAGTTAATTTCCGTGTAGCTGACGGCGCTTCGCAGCATTCAGAATGATGAGTGGTCCCCCTCTGGCCTTCTGTCCAATGCTCTAAACTCACAACATGGATTGCAGTTTCATAACCAACAAGGTGACCATTAGTACCAGCTTGAAAGAGCTGTTCGGATGGCAAGTCATGGAACCAAGGAAAGCTTACATATCAGTGATTCCATACCACTTCTTGATTTTAAGAATGAATACAACAACAAAAAGGGGAAAATGATGGAAATTCCCCAAGTTATATAGACATAAAAGTGACTGAAGGAAATTTCAGCTGGGGCACAAATGCTGGCTTCAAGAGCATCCTGGTGCATTGCTTTCTTCTTGGCTTCTCTAATTGCAAGCAGCATACTTTAGGGTAAAATATCTAGAATTTGGAGTCATACTGACTTGACTGTGATTTCTGGCTTAACACATCTAAATAGTTAGCACAGTGAGATGTTTAAGGATATGGGACTTAAGAGGCCAGCCTGGATTTGAATGCCAATTCCAATGAAATCAGGCAAATAACTCAACTTCTAAACCCTTGTTGCATTCTCTAAAACAAAAACAATAATAAAGAAATGGATCCTGCCTCATGTGCTTA
This sequence comes from Cheracebus regulus, assembly GCA_963574635.1. Lineage (NCBI taxonomy): Eukaryota > Metazoa > Chordata > Mammalia > Primates > Pitheciidae > Cheracebus > Cheracebus regulus. The sequence goes on along the minus strand of CAUYQU010007624.1, from coordinate 63,844 downwards.
TTACATTTAAATGATATAAGTCCTGTAAAACCATCAGGACAATGACCAGCCTCTCATACTAACAGCAACATTGGTGACCACTTGCCTTTTCTAGCTGTGTGATGGCACATAATTGCCTGCATTGCTTTTCTGGGTCTATCTCAGGCTAAATTAAATGTGCATAAATCACTTAATTCAGCACCCGGCACTTGATAGTGTCTGCAACGTGAGTTTCACCCCTCAATTTGTATTTGAAAGCTGGTTGAAAATTTGCCTTGTCGTGTGACCAAATAATCTCATGACTGAGAGAGCTTTCTGAACCACATAACAAAGGAATGTGATTTATTCACCAGCTAAATACTTTCCAGGAATCCAGCACTCAGCCCCTGGAGTGTGTTGAATACCTTAGCTTCAGTGGCAGCATCCAAGTTCAGAATTGGACAGCTGGAGCCCCACAAAGAATAGAAGGAACTTGGGCACCACATTGTTTAGGCATTTCTGAATGCCAACCCTCCAATGGATTCAGGAGACCTCTCACACCCTCGTAAGCAAAGAACATGATTTAAGAGCCCAATCTGAACTCAAACCACCTTGGGCCCTGAGCATGCATGAGAAGAGTGGCAGGGGTGTTCTCTCAAGCCAGGCTGGAGTGCTGAGGTCAAAGGGATGTAAAGTCAAAAGACAGAATTGGCGGAGAAGTTAAAGTAAAACCCACATAAGGGAAAACACCGAAGGGAATCACATGTAAATTGCAGATGGATTAATTACCTGTTTCTGCATAACAATAAGATCACAAACTCAGTGGCTTCAAACAACACACATCTATGATCTCACAGCTTCTGCAGTCCAGGAAAACAGACTCTTAGCTAGGCCCTGTGCAAGGCTGCAGTCCCAGTGTCAGAGGGTTGAGTTCTCATCTGACGCTGGACCAGGGAAGGCTCTGCCTCTAAGCTCCTGTGGCTGTTGTTGGAATTCTGTTCTTTGCAGGCTGCCAGACTGAGGGCCTCAGTTTTTTTCTGACTATTGACTGGAAGTTGTTCTCAACATGGCCACGTGCTTCCTCAGAGCCAGCAGGGGTGTAAGGCACCTGGCAAGACGTTCAGTATTATATAAGATGAGCAGGTACAAGCAATTATGCTCATTCTGTTACAACTGCAGCATTCTGTCAGTTAAGAGCAAGTCCCAGGTTCCATCCACACTAAAGCAGGGAGATGGCATAGGGGATGATCAATAAATAGTAGGTGGGGGTCCTGGGGTCACCTTAGAACCAGTGCATCTCAGCAGTGCTACCTGAAGGAGATGGCATCTCAGAGCTCTATTATTCCCTCCACTGGCTTGTGAGCAAATGGAAGGAAAGGCTCCTGATGTTGCATTTGGGAGAAAGGGAGTGTCTGAGTCAGGAGATTAAAACAAGGGAACAAAGAATAAGCCAGAGGCTCTAGCTGGGAAGTAAATTACATTTTTTTTTTTTTTTTTTTTTTTGCTTTAAAGAAGGAGAAACCTGCTCTTAAAGTGAATCTGCCCACTGCCCCAGTGCCATGAAAAATGCCCTTGAAGCATGTCCAGGCAGCATCCAGCAGGATAGCTTGAGCATCCAGCAGAAGAGCCATCTCTGCCGAGTTAGGGCACCTTGGCTCCACTCCTGATGCTGCCATTCACTGCTGGAGGACCCTTAGCAAATCCCATCCTCTCAGAGAAAGGCTGTGGCCTAAGACACAGAGGGGCTCCATCTGTCCAGCTGCCCTGCCTGGGTCATTGATTGCCCCCTGCAGAAAGGAAGAGTAAGCTGGGGGAAAATAGCAGGAAAGCCTCTTACAGGACTCAGAGGAAGGCGATGCAGCAGTTTCTAAACCACAGCTTGTGGAAAGGGAGAATGGCACCGACGGCCACTGAAGGCTCTGGGACTTCCAGTTAAGGTGAGATTTAGGAAGAGGGCTCCATGCCCCTTTTGAACTCCTGTGAGCCTCACTGAGCATTGGGTGAGTGAGCATCACTGGCTTTTTCACTTGGAGTCTGTGCAGTGCAGGAGGCACAAGATTTCCATTGCTGAATCTGGTGTGTGCCTTTGCAATGGCACATACCTTCCATTGGGTCAAGTCCAGGACCCTCAGGACAGGGTACCATGCAGGAGGGGTCTAAGATAAGGCTGACATGACAGCATGAAGCTCCACAGCAGAATTTACCCCACTCCCCTGAAAGAGGGTGCTCAGGATGGACTTAGCCACCACTGCACTGTGCTCCTGAAGGCATCAGGCCATGAGATGCTCAGTGCCCCAGCAGACCTGTTAGAAGTGCACCAGCTTCTCCCACTGGCATTCCCAGAGCACAGAGGCATCCTGAGAAGAGAAAATGTTTATTTCAGAACTTCTCCAACATTTCTACACCTAGCACTTTGGGTGTTGACTGGTAACAACTGCCAATATTTCAGTACTCTGGTGGGAGGGAGGAACCACTGGGAAATGCTGACAGCCCCAGAGCCATTATCCATGAGTAGTCATGGAGTGTTGCTTCTGTGCCAGCCACTGCTGGGGCAGAGAGGCATTCAATCATGAAAAGAAGAGACAATGTGGTCCGGGCCCTCACAGCACTTCCACTCTAGGGATGAAGCAATGGCAAGACAAATGCACACAGTGTGCAGGATGTTAGAGGCAAGTTCTAGGGAAAGAAAGGGTAAAGCAGGGTTGGGCTGCTGACATTTTGAATGGGGTAGCTCGGCACACTTCACCAAGAAAGACCTTGTGGTCTGCACCTGGGGAAAGTAAGCAGGTGAGCAGGAGGGTGTCAAGGGAAAGAGCATTCTAGGCAGAGGAGCGGCAGTGCAAAGGCCCTGAGTCAGGAGCCACCTGAAGTTCTAGAGAGGCTGCAAAGAGGCTGAGGTAGTTGAGCAGAGAAATGAGGCATGAATACAAATAGATGATGTCACAGAGGTGATGGGGACAAATTGCTTGGATTCATCTGATGCGTAATGGAGGGCAGAATCCTATGGGGTCTGATACATAGTGGAGGGAGCACATCCTGTAGATTTGACAGGAATTGGGGCCAAATTCTGCAGGGTTTGGTAGGTGGGGAGGACAAAACCCTACAGGGTCTAGTAAGGGAGGAAGGAACAACTCTTGTAGAGTTTAATAATTAAAGGGATAGAGCAAATCCTAGAGTTTGACAGGTAGCAGGAATGGTTTTGTTGAACCTGGGCTCTAACTGTGCTGCACTCGGTACTGTGAGAGTATTCTTAGCAAAGAGCCGGGCTGGCTGTGATCTCACAATGGGTCCATCCAGGTACGAGGTTGAGACAGGACTGCAGGAGGGACTGGGGTGGAAGATGGCAGACTCATCAGCAGGCTGATGGTGACTCAGGCCAGGGAGATAAGAGGGCTGTAACTAAAGGAATCATCCTCTATCTCTCCTTTAAGCTTTCCCCTCCATAAACCGCAGTCTTTAAATCTAATGCTCTGCACGAAACCCCAGCAATCCACTGTTAGACACTGTTATGTTTTTTCCACCTAATTGAGCAAGTGGTTAAGAATTTAAGACATTTTACGGCACTTATTAATCTATTGTCAGTCTTTAATTTTATAGACAGGAACCAGTTAAGAGCTGAGCTATAAAATTTCACTATGGATTCCGGGCCCTTAATGTTGACCACAGGATTCATGGGGACATGGAGGGGTGAGGGGGGCAGATAGGAGGAAGGAAAGCAGAGTTCATCCCCATGGGTCCAGGCTGGGAGGTGTCTCTGGCCCCCTCCTTTCTAACTCATACCAATAAACTTACTGCCAAATGAACTGTGTGGAAACCTTTCTCCCCCCTGGATCATTCCTACCTTCAGAAGTCCCAGGGCCTGCGTCATCTCATCCAATCAATCTAGAGATGCTCCTTGCAAAGTCTCAGGCACCACACACTCTTGCCAGACTCCAGCTAGCTGTTCCTCAGGACAGGACACTAGGTCAGCATCTCACTTTCCCTCCCTTACACCAACAGTGCCCCATTCACGTCCTCTAACCTGATAAACACACTATCTTCTTCCACCCCACTGTTTACTAATGACTTAATTGGGATCAGGGATTCAGAGAGATGCTCTCTGCTCTTCCAGCAGATGATGGATGTGTGAAAAACTAAAGCACATGATGACAAAGGCAGGCCTGGCTCATGAGCTGCAGGATCGATGTGCTATGAGACACAGAGGCTACAGTCACTTCTACTTTGCAGATGGAGAAGTAGGATTAGGATCAGGTGAAGTGTCTTGGAGGAAACTTGAGGTTGGATATGTAGGGTGCCACGACCAGCTGAGAGTGAGACCAATGACACCACAGCACTTCAAGCTCTCTGCAGATATTCCATCCTGCCCAGCTCCCACCCAAGCTCTCTGCCAGGGTAGATCCAAGCCAGTAATTCACCCTGCAGCTGCTGACTTCCGTGGCAGCCTCTGAGAATGCAACCCACTTCTGCTTCAGGTCCTGATGGTCCCAAATCAATGACAACGTCTCATTTGTCCTTGGCCTCAAGATGTCAATCGTCCTAGCTTAAGAACTTTCAAGGGCAGTATAAGAGACAATCATATGTGTATGGTTTGCAGAACTGTGATTGGAGATACGGCTCCTTGTATTGTTAAAGTCACCTACGACGTGAGGCCCACATGGCAAATTCCTCTTAGAAGCAGCACTTGGGCTGCTTTGTGTGAGATGCTGAAAGCTACGTGCTTCCTCAGGTGCACTTTTTTTTTTCTTTTTTGCCTGCCAGGGAATTTGGACTAAGCTTTATGCTCCATTGTTAGAGCACGTCCCAGCTTAAGAACTTTTTAGAGACAATTAACTTTCTTCCTTCTTTTTCCCTGCCCCCAAATCATTCACACAGATTTTCATCACATTCCTATGCCACTTTTTACTCTTTTAATTCACCTCTAATCTTTTCCAGAAGCAAGTGGGGATTTAGGGAATTAATTCAACTCTTTCTTATCTATGAACTCACGGTGACCACTGCCCCAATGTGGAAAATCACTCTCGGTGCAGACACAGTTCAACTGAGACATGAAAACTTCTGAGAGTGGAGTCTATCAAGCAGCTATTGAACAGGCTGCCTCTGCAGAATATTAATAGCATGAGGAAAGCTATGTGATATGAATTCATCTCTGAGAAAAGGTATCAGTCTACGTATAGTGCAATGTGAACCTCATTTGGTAAAAATAAACATGAAGTGCATATATACATATAAAAATGGAAAGAAATGATACTAAAAGGTTAATGCAATTATTTCTAGGATGAGAGATTCATAATGATTCTCTAATTCTTCTTTGAAATTTTCCAGTGTGCTCCATTTTTTTTTTATCCACAAGTGTATGCTCTTTCTCTTTTGCTGAGCATTGCTTCCAAGTTATCCATCTTGCATACTTACATCTGGATCATTCATGAAAACTGCATATACCATGCCACTATGTGAACATATGACTATTTATGTATTGATTTGCATGTTGATGGACATGTAGATGACATCCAATCATCTAGTTTTGCAACAATTCTGCTCTAACTTTGGGGGGCACAGGTTCAAGTGGTCCCTTAGAATTTACTTGAGAGGGAGAATTGCTGCTTTCCACGTGATGGCAAATCAGATCTTCAGAATGGGTGCTTCCTTATCAATACTTGGCACTGCAAGCCTGCTTTTCTTTACAGCCAGTATAATTGGTGCAGAACGTTATCTCAGTAGTTTTTGAGTGCGAATGAGGTAAAATATCTGCTACAGTCTGAGTGTTTACATCCTGCCAAAATTTATATGTTGAAACCCTAACCCCCAAGGTGATGGTATGAGGACGTGGGGCCTTTGGGGACTGTGTAGGTCATAAGCAAAGAGCCCTCAAGTATGGGATTAGTGCCCTTATGAAAGAAAACCCAGAAAGCTACCTCACTCCTTCTACTATGTGAGGATGCCATGGAAAGGTACATCCTACAAACCAGAAACCAGGCCATTACCAGGCACCAAATCTGCCAGGATGTTGATTTTGGACTTCCCAGCCTCCAGAACTGTGAGAAATAATTTTTTTGGTGTTGTTTTTTTGCAAGCCACACAGGCTATGACATTTTGTTATGGTAGCCCAGATGGACTAAGACAGTATCTTCATATCTTCACATGTGTTTTGGCTATTTGGGTTTGCTCTTTCTTTCTTTCTTTCTTTCTTTCTTTCTTTCTTTCTTTCTTTCTTTCTTTCTTTCTTCTTTTTTTGAGATGGAGTCTTACTCTGTTGCCCAGGCTGGAGAGCAGTGGCACAATCTTGGCTCACTGCAACCTCCGCCTCCTGGGTTGAAACAATTCTTCTGCCTCAGCCTACCGAGTAGCTGGGATTACAGGTGTGCACCACCATGCCCAGCTAATTTTTAGTAGATACGGGGTTTTGTCATGTTGGCCAGGCTGGCCTTGAACTGCTGGCATCAGGTGATCCACCCACTTCAGCCTCCCAGAGTGCTGGAATTACAGGCATGGGTCAATGCACCCAGCTGTGTTTGCCTTTATGAACTGTATATTTTCTTCTCTGCCCATTTATTTATTGAGGTATTTGTATAATCCGAATTGATTACTTAGAAATTGTTCATTTAAAATGATTTATTTGCAGAATATTAATTCAACTTCTCTAGTCATGTTTTTTAATTTGTTATGTGTTTTTCTAAAGCAAAATTGCCACATTGCAACCTGAATGGATCTAATGATGAAAACTTGAGTTGTAGACCACCCCCACTCCCAACACACACACATAGAAGGGTTATCAGGGAAACAGAGTTTTTGGAGCCTCAATTTTGGTACCCAAGTCACAGAGATGTAAATGATGCAGAAAAAGAATGGGCCCAAAACTCAAGTCTTGCCTGGACATCAGACAGATGTTCATCAGGAGGCATTGTATTTCTCATCTCCCGTAGGAACTCTGATTTGAATCAAATCACCAGAACTTTTGCATTTTTCTGATGGAGGGACGCATATTCCTTGTACAAAGAGCATTCTCTCTCTCTCTCTTTTTTTTCTGTTTAAGAGCATTCTCTCTTGACTGTTTCAAGACAACATCTGTCAAGCTGCTCCTTGCCTGAGGTCTCTGGGGAGCATGTTATTGAAGGAAAACGAATATTTCATCATCTTCATCTTGAAGTGGCTGGCCTCTGGATAACTTTACAAAGACCCATCTCAATACAGCCCCCAATTCTGTAATACCTTCTACCAGAAGTACAGTTTCCTGGTGTTCTGTTTCCATTCTTGTTAGTGAAAAAACCCCAACCAGAACTCCGGTTTTATTTACTCTCCTTCCTAGTCTTATCACCTTCTCTAATTGTGAATGAAAATGGTGGTTGAACTGTGAAGTTATAATGCCATACCGAGATCACTTGTCTTGAAGCATGTCGGTATGTACTTAGGATATCTGCACTGTGGGGTACTTCTCATGTTAATGTGACTTTAAATATAATGCATCTCTTTGTAATTTATTCAACCCTATGGGTTAGAGCATTCCCTTGGCCAGATACTGTGCATTGAAGACTGAGCTGTCTTTGTAAAGAAAGACATTACTTGAGATACCTGATTCTTGAGATTGAGTGACAGGGATGCAATGGGAGCACTGAATGCCCATAAAGACCAACCCACGAAAAGACCAGGGAGCAGGACATGCCAGGGAGAGGAAGCAGAAAGTGTGTTCCGGAGGCCGAGCTTCAGGATCAGCGAGAAGGCTGGTGTCATGGAGGCAGTACAGGATGAAGCAGCATGGGAAGTAGAAAAGTTTCTCTTTAAAGTTTCCTTTCTTGTTAAAGAGTAAAACTTCTTGTTAAGCCCTATCCTATTTAACTGTTAAACATGCCTTACTTATAGGCACATAGTACACTCTATGTCCTTGTACTTTAACCAAGATGTCTGTGCTGGATGTACTCACAGGTATGTCCCAGGTCTCCATTGCTATTACCTGTTTAAAAAAGTTTTAAGCTGTTAGCCAATCAGGATTTAGTTTAGATTGTGAGGTCTGACTCCAGCCAATGGAGATCAGATGCAGCAGTAAGGATGACCCCAAATGCATAGGGGATAAATATGCCCGTTTTCCTTTGTTCATTGTATTCGTATGGCAAGACGACTAACCAGGGTGCCCTTCCTGCAGTCCAGTAAGTAAAAATTGTGTTGCCCAAAGATCCTTTGTCTCAGTGCTAATTTTTCTTTGCAGCATGCAGCATCTGTTTCCAACAGGAAGAGAAAGGTAGGAGACACACAGGAAAGATACAGCCAGGGATGGGTCCTGCAGGTCCTTTGGCCATGGGAAGGTGTTTGGATTTTATTCAAAGTACAGTGAGACTGAGATGAACTCTTAAGACCGCCATGGCTGTATATGAATGCATTGAAAGGGGACCAAAGAAAAGTCTGGAGGTTGACATCATAGTGCAGAAGAGAATGATGGTGGGTGCAGACCACTTCCCTGATCCCAAGAGAATGTCTCCAGGTAGCAGGTAGAACTGGGGGCAGGGGAGCCCCATGACAGGAGCAGCCAAGATCCAGATGCTGCACCAGCTGCAGATGCTCCCCTTGTTTGGAAGATAAGTAAGAAATTATAAAGACCATTTTCCCAAAGAATCAGTAGCTTCCGTTTTAATGAAGGCTGAAGTCTGAATGATGTTATTCTGGTGGAGGACTTTGTTTCTATCGGTGGTTTTTAACTAATTACCATAAGTACTGTCCATTTAGAGTTTCACTGTAATTCCAGTCCCTATTAGTGTGTAAGCAGTGCCTTATCTTTGCCGCAAGCTACTGTTTATTCATAGGATGAGACAGTACATCACAGACATTGTCATATCAAATAGACGTTTTTTGTATTACATTGTGTGCAGTATGAATGAGCCAGAAGTGATTTGCCAAATAGGAAGTGCATTAAGAAATGAATTCTGAATTTTAAAAGACATCCACTTGCTGTTGCTTGAGTTTGGGGTGTCTTGGGTTCCAACTTTCTTTTTATCTTGGAGTTTTTGCCTTAAGAAAATGTGAGCTGGCTGGTGGGTGGCAGCATTGATGAGGGGCTCGGTTAGTGTCCTCAGGTCACCAGCAGATGCTGCTTCCCACTGCCTCTGTGCACAGGTGTGGGCGTCTTGCTGGCTGCAAAAACAGTGCTACTTCCCTTTCTCTACCTTTCATCAACAAAGATATCAGCTATCTGACATGTCAATTTGAAGCCATAAGGAGATCAAGCTGGCACAGTCTGCAAAGCTTAAATGCTTGGTTGCCATTAGGATTCGGAACAGCACTTTCAGGAGCCCCCAAATGGAACCTCACATCTGCAGGGACCCAAGGAAAGATCGCCTCTCTCCATTTGCGAGAGACACATATGGAAGCAGACAGATGTTCTTGATGAGATGGCCAGTTCAATTTGCAGTTCCTAAATCTGTAGAGACATCATGTCCTGTCATTAAACATTCATTTAGAACCATCTTCATTGGAAATAATGTAACAGAGCATTGTACCTAGATGATAAATGGTGCTTTTTGTGCATGAAATATTAAAGTGACAGCCACCAACTTCTCCATCTGAACCTTCAAGTAAGTACTTGGCTGGTTAAAACAAGTCCGTTTCCTCAAAGCTCATTCATGTGGCTGTTCTCTGCATGGCCACCGTGTGTTGGACAGTGTGCTGGAGGGGAAAGGGCATCAACAGCATACAAGACACAGTGTAGCCTTCCAAGAAGCTCCCAGGAATAGGTTCTGATCATTTAAGAATACACAGAATAAAGTCAGGATATGTCTCAGCAAATGAGTTCTCTTCTTTGCTGGATTCACTTTGAAATGAGTGACATTTTTACATTTCTCGAGCATATTGGACATTTCCCTGGATGTTGTCAGTGCCATTTTGAAAGCTTTCTATATGCACTACACTTCATAAAACTTCTTTCTTATTCAAAGACATATTTAATTAAAACCCAGTTTTATGGTGCATGCACTAATTATTACTCTTGGCTTGAAGGCTCAGGCTGAACCTGCTTTGAAATTCTGCAACTCAAATCCTTTTGCAATCATTTTGGAAACCTTTTGCAATCATTATGTTTTCAAAATAATTCAGTGGCTCTTATGTAAGTTGCTCGCTGATTTTTTTGTAAATGTAAAAATATAAATAAAAGGAACACCCAGGAACTCGTTATAATGCAGCCATATCAAGAGAGATTTGGCTTGCTGAAAATATCACGCTCAGTTAAGATACTGTGAGAGGCTATAGACTTTCAATGGAGGAAGCTATACTTCTTATCTAGCCGAGACTTATTATAACTTTCAGGATCTGCCATGCCCATCTCCCTTCCTGGCATGAGTATGCACTAATATTGTTTGAGTTGAATGGAGATAAAGCACTATTTTGACAAAACACTTGTTTGACTTCTTGCTGTGCAAAAGGATTCTGCTTAGATGTAGTATAGACGTGGCTGCAGAAAGAAAAGTGGAAATCCCAAAGATGGTTGATGAAGTCTTGATGTGAGGGTCAGAACTTGCATTTAACAGGGTCCAACTCAACACTGGCCTGACGTTGTGTGTCAGAATCCTGGCTACTCGTGAGAACTTCCTGGGGAGCTTTTGAAGCATAACGCCACCTAGAATCCCCCACGATGCCATTCCCCAGTGACCTAAGGACACTAAACGAGCCCCTCTCCAGTGCTTCTCCTAGGGCTGCCATAAGAAATACCACAGACTGAGCAGCTTAAATAACAAGAATTTATTTTCTCCCCGTTCTGGAGGTAGAAGCCCGAGATCCAGGTGCCGGTGGGGTTGGTTTTGGGTGAGGCCTCTCTCCTTGGCTTGCAGATGGCCACCTCCTCACTGTGCCCTTACATGGCCTTTTCTCTGTGTAAGAACACCCCTGGTGTCTCTTCCTCTTCCTCTAAGGATATCAGTCCTACTGGATTAGGACCCCATCCATAAGACCTCATTTAATCTTAATAGTCATCTTAAAGATCTATCTCCTACTATAGGCAAGTTGGGGGTCAGGGATTCAACCTATAAATTTGGGGAGGACACAGTGTTTCTTCCATAACACCCCCTAGACAAACTAAATGAGAATCTATAAGAGTTGGGGGAAATCATTGCTATTTTAATGAGAATTTAGATGTTTAAATTCAGGTAGAGTTGACATACAATAAACTGCACACATTTAAGGTATACAATTTGATATGTTGTGGCACTTGAATCTGCTAGTAAAACCATTTTTATAATTAAGAGAATGATTATCATGCCTCCAAATCTAACCATGACCCTTTGGAATTCCTTGCTGCCGTATCCTTCATCTCCAGACAACCAACAGATCTGCTTTCTGTTACTGTATTCGTTCATGCTTTATATACTTTTACATAAATGAAATCTTACAGCATGTAGTCTTTTCTTTTCTGGGGATGTGTGTCTGTTTTCTCTTAGCGTCATTATTCTGAGATTCACCCATGTTTTTGTACATATGCATAATTTATTTCCTTTTGTTGCTAAGTTGCATGTATTGCATAGTAGCTTTCTTTTGATTCGTGTTAGTATGATACATCTACTTCTATCCTTTAATTTTTAACCTATCTATACCTTTATATTTAAAGTGGGTCTAATGTATGCAGCCTATTTTGGGGTCTTTTTTTTTTAATCTAATTTGATTGTCTTAGTTCACGCTGCCATAACAAAGTACCACAGACTGGGTGGCTTATAAATCACCAAAATTTATTTCTCACAGATCTAGCAGGGAGCCAGCATGGTAGAGTTCTGGGGAGACCCCTCTTCCAGGTTGCAGCCTACCAACTTCTCACGGAATCCTCATAAAGCAAAAAGAGAATGAGAACACTCTCTGGGGTCCCTTTAATAAGGGAATTAATCCCATTTATGGAGACTCTGTCCTCATGACATAACTTACCTACTAAAGGTCCCACCTGCTAATACCATCACATTTAGGGTTATGATTTCAACATATAAATTGGGGGAGGAGAGGCCACAGACAATTTAGTCCTTAACACTGAAAATCTATGCCTTTTAACTTGTGTGGTTAAGCCATTTACTTTTAATACAATTATTGATATGCCTAAGTTTGAGCCTATTGTCTTACTATTTGTTTTCTAGTAGTGCTATCTGCTATTTGTTATTTATTCCCCCTTTCCTCTTTTTCTGCCTTATTTTGAATCAATTTATTTTCTCTCTTTTGCTGTCTTTTTAGCTTTAACTTTTTTGTGTGGTCACTTTTGGGATTATAGCATACATCTTTAACAGTATATCTTCAAGTGCTAGCGTACCACTTGATGGTATAAAATACAGGGTATAAAAAACTTAAAATGGTATGCTTTCCTTTCTCTCCTCCTGACCTATTGTTACACATTTTGTTTTTGTATGTTATTTTTAAAATAGTTTTCTTTAAAAGGAGTTAAAATAATAAACAATATATATCTACTCATGTAGTTACCACTTCTTGCACTTTTCATCCTTCATGTAAATCTATATTTCCATCTGGCATTAATTTCCTTCTGCCAAAAGGACTCCCTTTATTGTTTTTTGTTTTACTTTTTTTTTAAGGTGAGTCTGCTGATGACGAATTCTTTCAGCTTCTGCCTATGTTAAAAAGACTTTATTTTGCCTTCATTTTGTAAACACATTTTTCAATGGCTATGTAATTCTCAGCTGAAAGTTTTTTCCTTCGACATTTAAAAATGTTGCTCCACCACCTTCTTGCTTGTGTTGTGTTTTTTGTTGTCATTGTTTTTTGTTTGTTTGTTTGATTTTAGGCAGAGTCTCACTCTGTTGCCAGGTGCCAGACTGGAGTGCAGTGGTGCAATCTCAGTTCACTGTAATCTCCACCTCCTGAGTTCAAGTAATTCTCCTTCCTCAGCCTCCTGAGTAGCTGGGACTGCAGGTGTGCACCACCATGCCCATTTTTTCTAGTAGAGATGGGGTTTCACCATGTTGGTCAGAATGGTCACATTATGTTTAATTACAAATCTGCTGTCATCCTTAACTTTGCTCCTCAGGTCATCTGTCTTTTTCTCCTCTGCCTACTTTTCCATGTTTTCTTTATCGTTGTTTCTCAACAACTTGATTATGATATGCCTTAATTTGGTTTCTTTAGTTAACAAATGTTTCTTGGGTTTCACATTTTTATTATTTTGTTGAACTTTATGATTCTGTGGGCTTCGATGTTTAATCAAATGTGAAAACACTTTGGCCATGATTTCTTCAAATATTTTTCTTTTCTGTCCTTCTCTCTTTCTTCTTTCAGAACTTCCAGTTCTACATACATGAAGCCACTTTACATTATGTTACAGTTCACTGATGCTCTTTTTTTCTCATTTATTTTTTCTAGTGCATTTAATTTGGGTTGTTTTTATTAATGACTTTAAGTTCACTCACTTTTTTTTCTTTTGTAGTGTCTAACTGGCCATTTATCCCAGCCAGTGAATTTTTTTTTTTAATCTCAGACATTGTGGTTTTTATTTCTAGAGATTTGATGTGAGTCTTTTTTCCTCATGTCTCATGTTTTCTGCTCTTTCCATGCCTGGTAACTCGTGATTTGACTTCAGACAATATAGGTTTTATTCTTGGGTGATAGATCTTTAGTCAGAAAAAGTTTAAATCTTTCCAGTTTTGCTTTTGATTCACTAGACCAGATGACAGCAGCATTTAGTCTAGAGCTAATTTTTCTTTTTGCATTACTGCAGAAAGACCCTTCTGTGGGACTTTCCCAATTCCTTTTTAATTTTGAAGTTTTCCAGTCTGTCTGGTGGAAAGACACATTATTCCAAGCCCTATGTGACTGCCGGATAATCTAATTATTCTTTAAGTGTTCCCTAAATGTTTCTTAAACACAGCCAGAGTAGCCTAATTGACAGTTAATGGTTTTTGTTTTGTTTTTGTTTTCTGGGAGCTCACCTCCAATGCAAAAGGAGACCTTGCTTAGACAACTGCCTTTCCCGGGGAGTTCTCACCCTCAGACTGTGAGCCCCATTCTTTTTGGTTTTCACGAAGCTTGATTGGGCCTTTTTAGATCTTGGTTTCTAAAGCTTTGAGCAATCACTTGAGTCAAATGAAAGCAAAGAGGTAGACTGTCCATTATAATTTTTTTTTTCATTTGTCCCATTTAGATGATATAGAAAACAAACTCTCTGAAAAACAAGGACATTTTTAGGGAAAGATACACATATGCTATTCACCATAGAGGAAACCAGGGCTGGTATTGTGTCCTTCATAGACCCTAGAGGTCAGCAATTTCAGAGTTCCACATACTAAGCTCCCCAGTATCCAAAGCAGAGTTGATGCCTGACTTAGAGGAACATGAAATGTAATATTCAATTACATGATGTCTGAGCAATGCCTCGGAGCACCTGATACATCTCAAATCCCCCTGGATGCCTTCTTATGTAGACAGAAGCACCTTTATATTAGAGTAAACCTCAACTGCACAATGTTCTGTTCTCTCAAGATGCTCAAGACAATTACATTTGGTTAACGGAAATGTAGAAGCCCTTGTCACTTTAGCAATAGAACATTCACATCTTTGAGCCTATTACAGGGATAATTTGTTGTGTGCCTTCCTAAAGAATATTTTTATTGATTTCTTTATTCAACAAAAATACATCAAGCACCTGCAGTGGGGTGAGTACTTCGCTGGGGCAGGGTCAAAATAAAAGCACAGTCCTTGTTTTCCAAATAATCTCTGTTTTGCAGTGGGGTACCCTCTGTTAGAAAAGGCTTAAGGGAAACCTTGGCTGCAGGCTGAGGAATACATAGAGTCATTTACTGATTCAGCAAATGCCTACTACTCGAATGTCTGCTTCAAGGTAGGCACTGGCCTCAGTCACGTGCAAGACGTGGTCTCAGTCTCCCATGGATAGTCTCAGTCTCCCATGAAAGTATATGGCATTCAGCCCCTTCTTCCTGACCTTCATCCTCATTATTCTGGGGTATTCCATCATCCTCCCAATACTTAGCAACTCTTTCAGTTATTGGGCTTGCTGTCCTCACAACACACAAGATGGAGCTAATTTGACAAGGATTTCTCACGGAAATGGGCACACAGACACTGCACTGACAGGTTGCGCCATATGAAGACCACAACTACAAAGTGAAAATGGCAGAGCTGAAGTCTAATTCAGCTTTGTGTGAAATATTCCAATTTATCCCATTTACAATCTCTCATACAAGAAACTCGACCAGAATATTAAAAACCTATCAACCTTGAAATGGTTGCTCCTAATCAAGTCAGGTAATGAATGACAAGAAGAGAAAATATTGGGATCATTGGCTGTTTGTCACAAACAGTGAGTTACTGAGCAAGCAAGAGTCATGTACTAACCACTAATTGTTCATCTGGCCTCTCTGATTGTTTTCATTTTAGGAAATCATGATGGCTAATTCGACTGATGGATTCTCACAGACTTAATTGACTTCAGGGTTCTCTTTCCTTGGTCTTTAACCATGTATCCATAGCTTAGTGTATTCGCAAGGGAGGTGGAAGTAACATACAAACCCTGTGCCCCAAATACTCTAATAGAACCAAGTAAGAGTGGTGAGCAGAGTCAAATCCAGTTATGCAATCATCCATTTATTCAGCAGATGTTTGTTCAACACACATGGTATTTTAAGCATTGTGTAAAGTGCTGTGGGAATTCTGGAAAGTTCCTGCAAGCCAAGTGCCTGGCCCATGGAAGATGCCAAATGATTACGTGTCACATGAATGAATAAGTGAAGATACTTGGGATCAGAAGAAACTTTCACTTACTAAAGTTGTTTGCTATGAGTCCAGACACTTTCATAAGAAAAGAGGTTTTGGAAAATGAAGATTGGATTTGAGGGAAAGGAATAGGTGCAGTTGGCCTGGAGTCTGGTTGTGTGTCGGGAGAGGGGAAAAGTCAGTCTGAGATCAAAGGCAGGGACGTCTTGCAACAGGACACAGTTGTTGGCTAGGGAACATAGGCAAAGGGAAACCAACAGCATCCTGAGCAGCTGACGAAGGTGACCCAGTCAAGGCACCGTGAGAGTGTTCGTGCTTCCTGAAACATGCTGGTTGATACCAGAGCAATCAGCTCATTTAGAGAAACTCAACTAATTTCACAAAGCAGATTTTCTCCCTCGAATTGAAGGTCTTATCCAAGTTCAGAATGTAGTGTCACAAAAATGGAGGCAACACACCACAGCGTTGGTTCCATAAATTCCAGACTAGGTGGAAACTACACTTATTATACTTGACTTTAGGAGAATTTGGCTCAAATGTCTGTGAGATCCTACAGTAGAAAATCTGTCCCTAATAAATCTACTTTCTCTTTAATTCAGAATGAAACTGTTGGCCCTTATTCAGCCAGAATCCAATTCTGCAAATAGCACATTTCTCTCTAACTAGACAGTGTGGCCACTATGCCAACTGCCTGTTACTGGCATGAAACACCAGTTTAACCAAAACAACCTCATCTAAACCACTCTGATATGGGATAAAGACGAACAGCCAACACATTGACTCAGTGACAAAAGGACCAGTGACACTCACTAAACAATTACAAAGCACTGATAGTACCTCCTGTTCCCATCATGAAGCCAATTTTATCTCTCTTCAGTAACTTCTACCATTCTCTCTCCTCTGCCTATTGCCTTTATAGATCATGTTTTTACTATTACAGATTGATCTTTATGAAGCTACTCCACTGCAGCGGAGAATGCCGTGCCTTCTGAAATTTTCTCCTCTCTGTAGCATCAAAATTCCTCTGGGGAAAATGTTGAAAAAGGAAAGAACCATTCCTCATTCACTAATCATGCAGAGGTAAGATCATTCTCAGGCAGCTGGTAAAATCTGCAGCAGCAATAAAGATGATTTGAGATTTGGACTGCTGTGCTGGTTAAATAACTCTAATGGAGACCACAGGAGTTGGCCATCTGAGCCAGTGCTGAGAATGCATCTCAGTTGCCGTTAATTTCCCAGGTGTTGGGAGGAATAGTAGAATATTGGAGCCTGTAGACAAATTCAACAGAAAACCCCTGGGTGGTTGCTGATGAAGATCAGATATAGAATCTCTGTGGTTCTGAGGTCATCAGATAAATGAAAGTACAGAATGGTCTTGAAGTCGAGTGTGCTTTGAAATGGGGGATGGGGATGGAGGACTTGCCGCTCCACTGCATTTGCACAGCAAGCACACCATGTTCACTTAGGTTGCATGTTTATTTGGGCGTGTCCTCAAGGGGCTGAGGAAGATTACAGAAGGGCTGACCAATCTTGCTGCCTTCAAGGCCATTCTCCTACCAGGACTTCTGACCCTCTCGTTCAAGGCCTTTCCACTAAACGAGGTCTCCAACTCACTGATCTTATCCCTTCTCACTCTATGCCAGCCAGAATTTCATGCTTCTTCATTAGAAGCTCTCCCTTGCAGATAGTTTTGGCTTCCTTTCCCTCCTTTCTTCGACAATTGGGACAGAATTCTGCTCTGAATGATTAAGTCAACCACCACTCTCATCCATGACTGTGCTGAAGAAGCAGACAATTGCTGCTGGTTTACTTTGTATTCATGGTAGGAAACCTGGTTGGAACCTTGGGCTGGTTCTCAGTGAGCTCAGTCACTCGCTCAGCCTCTGACACAACTATTTCCTTTCCTTGCTTCTCTTCCTCAACCACACTGTCAAGCATCTGATAGCCTCACCTCACAGACGCCTCCAGATGGCAGCTCCTGCGTCTTTCTTGGCCACATTTAGATCTTCTGTGTCTCCTTCTACCCAGTTGTCACAAAGTGAAAAGTGTCCCTCCACCTTGCAAGAACTTCACTTATTAGGGTGTCTCTTCTCTCTGCTGCATCAACAGTCTCTCTCTGTGTGGTCATTTCTCCATAAAACATACTCTAGTAAGACCCTTAGGAGGAGGAGGAGGAGGAAGAGGAGGAGGAGGAGATTCATCTTATATCCCTCTCAGCTTCCTTCACACCAATTGATAAAGAGAGTTGCTTTACATGCTCTCTCCAACCTCTCACCATGTGGTTTCTCCTTAAGACCTTCTCTTTTGATTTCTGCCTCAGAATATCTCCCAAAAGACTCTTAATAAAGTTACCAAAAGCACAGGTGCCCATTCCTTTTTCCTCTATCCACTCTTTCTTGGGTGCAGACATCATCTTCTTGGATTTTTCTTCTTACTCCTCTCGTTCCTCCTTCTGCAGAATTGTCATGAGCTTCTTCAGCTCTGATTTCTAAGCACTAGCCTTCTCAAGATGTGCCCCTTTCTTTTTTATCTCTATATCCATCCTCGATGACCCCATCCCATGGCCTTAAAAAGCATCCTTGCAATTAAATTCACATTCTTATTTCTGCCAAAGAGTCCTCTTTCCTGAATAACTCCAGATGTATGTCACAACCTGCTACTTTGCGGGCAGGTCACACTCAAGACTGCGATGTTGATCTTTGTCCTTCCTTTCACCCACTCCTCCCACACTCCATCTTCCCCACTATAGTGACATCATCATATCCAAATTCTCAACCCAACAGCCCAGAGTCATCCTGAAACTCACCTTCTCCCTCTCAGAGCATTCACAGCCCAACCCTCCAGCAAGCTGCTCAATTCTACCTCCAAAAATGCTCTCATCCACATCACTTTGCCTATGGCCACCGCCTTAGATCGAGCCACCTCCTTCGCTCTCCTAGACTTCTTCAAATGCTTCCTCAGCACTCCCTCTGCTTTCATATTTGCTTTCTGATCTATATTCTGCCCAGCTGCCATGTGAACATTTTAATGAAAAAAAAATTCTTTATTCTTCTTTAATTTTGCAGTGACACTCTATTGTACTTCAGATAAGATTCGAACCTTTCCCCATGACCTACAAGGTCACGACTGACTCCTGTCTCTCTGTTCAGCTTCATTTTCGGCACACTTCCTTTTGCCCACTGTGATTCGTAGCCCTGAACTCACCAGTTCCATGAATGTCCACACTTTTTTCCCACGCACGGCAGCTCCTCTCTCTGTTCTGTTCACAAGATTGGCTTCCTGCACTCATTCTCATGCTGCTCTGGGCTCCTCTGGGCCACCTTCTTAGGGTTGCTCTATCTGTGGGGTTAATTCCGTTATGCCTTTAACTGCTGCACCATTTTCCTTTTTCTTTAGAGTCCTTTCAGAATTTACAATTGTGCATTTAATTGTGTGCCTATTTGCTTATTGTCCAATGCTCCAATTAGACAGTAAGCCTCATAGTATCACTGGGGAGAGACCAAGTCCACTTATCGGCCGTGGCGTCTCCAGCTGCTGGTTTGGTGCCAGCACTGAGTAGATGAGAATATGTGAGCATATTAGGAGAGTGAGTGAAACTTCCTGCTTTTTCTATCCAACCCCCGTTGCTTTCTTCTCATTGTTTGCGTGCCTTAGTTAATGATCCCTGAATTGACTTCTTGTATCCCACAGCTCTCTCCATCCGGAATTCCCTTCTCAAATTCTCCCAAATGCCCAAATGACACCCTACTTAAGGCTCAGCCAAAAATTCGTCTCCCCCAAAAGATTCTCTAGATCCACACAGCACGTGGCTCAGCCCCTGGGTGCATTTCTGAGCAAGCGCCCTGCTTGAACTCCCCCGTGCTGGGTGGGCACCCATCTCCCCTGTGGGACCAAGGCTCCTGCAGGCAGAGACCAGGCCATGCATTCTTCAGCACCCCAGAGGTCCTTGGATCTGTTAGTTGCCAAAGGTGTGTTGAGAGAAACTCTTACTCCCCGTCCCTCTTTCTTCAAGGTAGAGTGCAACAGAGCAGAGAATATTTCGAATAAGACAGCTCCTGTGGTGTCCCAGATAAAGACTCTGTCTTATCTCTTTCAACTTAAACTAATATTGGGTTTTGGCAGGTTCAGAAACTAGGTCTGTATCTTATCTTATATCTTTCCTGTTATTCAACATTTACAAAGGTCCCAAGGGCAAACGGAATAGGCACAATGAAAGTTGTATTTTCAGGAGCCAGTTATTGAATATTAGCCTAGAACTTTCCCTTGGCCTCTTTACCAGTCATCAAGGGAAGCACTGACATGGACACTGGGAAATCAAAAAAGAGCAAGATACAACTCTTAATCCCGAAGACACATTGGCAAAGGACCCAGGCCAAAAGTCAGAGCTCACGGCAGACATGCTGCTACCATTCAGAAGAGAGAAACCTCTGCACAGGTGCGTGGACGCCCGCATCTTTAGGGACGCTTTGGGAAGGTGGTGTGGCCACAGTACCAAGGACATTTCACCTTCTGCCCTGTAATGGGTGTATCAGCTTAAATGGTAGGCACGTTTTTTTTGACAGAGTAGTCTTACTCTGTCACCCAGGCTGTAGTGCAATGGCACAATCTCAGCTCACTGAAACCTCCACCCCTCTGGATTCAAGCAATTCTCGTGTCTCAGCCTTTTGAGTAACTGGGATTATAGGCATCTGTGACCACATCCAGCTAATTTTTTTTTAAAACAGAGTCTCACTCTGTCGCCCAGGTTGGAGTGCAATGGTGCAATCTTGGCTCATTGCAACTTCCACCTCCCAAGTTCAAGTGATTCTCCTGCCTTAGCAGGAGACTTCTCAAGAAGCTAGGGTGACAGGTGTGCACCACCATGCCCAGGTAATTTTTTTTTTTTTAAACAGAGTCTCACTCTGTCGCCCAGGCTGGAGTGCAGTGGTGCAATCTCAGCTCACTGCAAACTCCATCTTCTGAATTCAAGAGATTCTCCTGCCTCAGCAGGAGGCTTCTCAAGTAGCTGGGACCACAGGTGTGCACCACCACACCCAGCTAATTTTTGTGTTTTTAGTAGAGATGGCGCTTCACCACGTTGGCCAGGCTGGTTTCGAACTCCTGACCTGAAGTGATCCACCTGCCTTGGCCTCCCAAAGTGCTGGGATTACAGGCATGAGCCCAGCCAGCAAATGTTTTTTTTAATTGACCAAACAGGCTAGTCTTGTTCAAAAGACAATGTCTGTTGGAAATAGCATGACCTAAGAGAGTGAATGAAAAACTAACCCCTCAAGTGTTCTAGGTTCAAATTTCATCACCTCCATGGTGGCCTTGTGAGAAGTGTTTCATCACTGTGGTGGCCTGGTTTTGACACATGAAAAGTCAAAGAGGGGAATGATGTCTTATTGGAACAGGTCGAGGTAAGGGGGTAGAGCTTTCAAGTCACCGAATGATTAAGAATGTCCACTCATATTTATTCAAATAACATATTTGCCTGTTTCCTATTCTTGTCAACATTTCTACACAGTCATGGTCAGATGTTTGGAAAAAGTATATATGTACAGGTATATGTGTGATATGTACAAGAATCTGTAACTATATACTTTATTCTAAAATAGATCCCCAGCACTTATAAATATTTATCTTCAGTGAAAGTGAACTCCAGAACTGTGAAAATTCATTCAACCTCTCCGGATTCCTCATGGAGATCCACTACTTCTGTGCCTGCCTTGCTGGCCACAGCTCCCTGTCACTCATCGTCAATACACAGGATGTGAGATGTTGTGCGTCGTTAACTTGACCTTGAATGCAAGCTCGTCAGGGACATAGGAGAGAGGGCTGCACCACTTGGTGGCTGTGCGCTCACGTTGCCATAGTGTCAGGGAGCACATCTGTTTCCAGCTGAGCTGCCTTTGTTTAAGCTTCAAGCTTTTCCTTCTTCCTGCTTGAAAACAGTTTACCAGGAGGCAAAATGATTCAAATTAACATCTGGGTCCCTCTTGGCATGTGTGTAGTAATTCCCTTCCTTCCATCCTGTAATTAAGTCAATTAGGTTTCTAAGTCTTCCATGAGGGGATTTCCAGGAATCTTTTCTCAGTGACACACACACCACTCTCCAAATATCATCGGCCCCTCGGGGCCCCACCTGCTGCTCTCCTGTCTTCTTTCTGTAGAACAAAATGTAAAGCAAAACACAGCAGTTGAGAGTCCCTCCATATATTGACCGATAAAGATGAGAGACAAAGCGCAGGCTCTCTGGTCCCAGCTCTGGATGGAGGGATCCCTTGGCCTGTGCACGGCCAGCTGTTCTCTAGTTCTAGTCAATCTACAAAGGCTGTTTTCAGGATGCTATGTATTTGCTGAAATCTTGGCAGACTTAACCTATTGCTCTAGACGAGTGTCTAGGCTTTTGCTACCACAGCCCCCAAAATATCCAGGAAGGAAAGAATGCAGTGGAAGTACTTCCTTGGCATGTGTGCACACCAGAAAGCAAACGGACAAAGTTTGTCTTGCTCACATTTTCGTGATGAAAACTGAAACTGCAGCTATGGTTGATCTGAAAGACTGCAGCATGTTTGATAAGCTTTGTGCCTCTTATTATTTGGGACATCTCCAATTACATTTTTAAAAATCTGCTTTAACGTCTTAACTTTCATTTCCCCAAACACTAATTTCCTGAAATTCTGAAGAGTGTTCTTCAAGGAAATGATTCTTAACTTTCTATTAGTTGTGTGGACATCAGTATCCTTTCTAATAAAAGAGACTGTTCTCTCAAACAGCACTACCAAGACCCATCTATCCACCAGGAAGTGTACTTACTGAGACAGGGACATAGAAGGAAGCACCATAGTGATATTCTGCCGTGAACTCACTTGAAATTCCAAACTGTTATTTATGCCTAGTGTTCCATTATTGGAACGCTAAGCATATGGGAGTTATTTATATCCTGCTGCTCAAGATCATCACCAAGACCTGATTGCAAAAATTCAAACAATCGCAACCTCAAGCACAAATGGGTTAAATCAAGAGCGCATTGGACATGCATGCACGTGCACACACACCACATACATGCACATTCACACATGCACTTTGTTTTGGATTTAAAATAATTAAGTTCAGATTGATTTATTCACCAACCTAATCAATTTCAAATCCCTGTCAGACCTGGGTCATTTAGAATATTAAAGTCAAGCATGGTGATACCATTCAAAAATCAAAATAGAAAATTATTTCTTTTAAGAGTCAAACTCCTGGCAGGGTGCTGTTGCTCACGCCTGTAATCCCAGCACTTTGGAAGGCCGAGGAGGGTGGATCACTTGAAGCCAGGAGATCGAGACCAGCCTGGCCAACATGCCAAAATCTGTCTCTATTAAAAATACAAAAATTGTTCAACACCCAGCTATGAGTGAGAATGTGGTGTTTGATTTTCTGTTCTTGTATCAGTCTGCTGAGAATTATGGTTTCCAGGTTCATCCATGTCCCTACACAGGGAGGGGAGCATCACACACTGGGGTCTGTTGGGGGAAAATAGGGGAGGGACAGTGGGGGGTGGGGAGTTGGGGAGGGACAGTGGGGGGTGGGGAGTTGGGGAGAAATAGCATGGGGAGAAATGCCAGATATAGGTGATGGGGCGGAAGGCAGCAAATCACGCTGCCATGTGTGTACCTATGCAAAAATCTTGCATGTTCTTCACATGTACCCCAAAACCTAAAATGCAATAAAAAAATACAAAAATTAGCCGGGTGTGGTGGCACAGACCTGTAATCCCAGCTACTCCGGAGGCTGAGGCAGAAGAATCACTTGATCCCAGGAGATGGAAGTTGTAGTAAGCTGAGATGGTATCACTGCACTCCAGCCTGGGCAACAGAACAAGACTTTGTCTCAAAAAAAAAACAAAAAACCAGAGTCGAACTTATGTTTTCATCAATGGCAAAGCCAAGTAGAGAAAGAAAAATGAATGCAGGTGCAAAGCTATAGTGGGAGAAAAAAAATTCATTTTCAGCTTTTCCCAGGTAACTTCAGCTGGGAATTCTGATTAACACGAATCCTTAGCAAATTTAAGAATCACGTTGGCTTCTAGGTTTGTAGTACTGAAATTTCACTTGGTGATGACATTTGCTGAAACAATAAACACAAATAACTCCCAACCTAAATCACTCCCTTCAGATTTGGCAATGCATCCTGAGATTTGTGTTAATTACCCAGACAAGCCCAGAGAATCCAGGACATTAAATAGAATACTGTACACTTGGTAAGGATTCCATAGATATCTGTTTAGTTTAATGAAACATTTCCACAAATATTTGTAAGGCTTACTATCTGTGAATCATTATCATAAGCACTCATCTACCCATCCATTCATTTAAACAGTAAGAAGTCAACTGAGTACCTCAATGTGCCAGTTCCAGGCCTTGCAGACAGCACTGTCTACAGAGGATCCATGAATCCAATAAATGAACCCTTTGTTCTCTGACCAAGATTGGAACCACAGAGATATAGACAAGGGATCTGGACAGGTGGAGGTGGAAATGGCAGCATCCTTGCTGATAAAGGCTGGACTGGAAGTATGTGGCAATATGGGCTTTATAACACAGAAAACAGAATTATGCAGACTCAAACATTTAATTTCAGGACAGAGGCCTTACAGTGAGCTTGAACAGGCAGGCTGACCTCAAGGAGCAGCTATGAGGCCAGTTCCTCCCCAGACTCACCCACCCAAGGAGCCACACAATACAGCACCGAGGGACAGAGGCCGGGGTATCATCCTCTTGGGTTTCTCTTTACAAGGAAATAGAAAGGCAAAAGAGACTCCTAACCTCCTGTCTTTTCAGTGAACAAAACAGGCAGGAGTTGACTGAGTTCTCAGGGGGGAGTTAGGATTTCAGGGGCAGAACAAGCCCACAGTGGACAAGCGAATAGATAAATGAGCCAGGAAATGTGCCTACAGGTGACTGGGCAGGGCAGGAGGGAGGGGACACAGGGGAGTGCTGCAAGACAGCTGTGGGCCTGCCCTGTGAACTCCCTGTTGCAATAACGTGGACAGACATTGAGTGCAGGGCAGGTGACTACCTCTTTATAACCAAGATACGTGTTGTAAAGTAAAACCACATGGTGCTAAGTGACCCTCTCACAGGACGAAGGCGGTCGAGTGAGAAAGATGCAGACAGTCTCCAGGAGCCCGGCTAGCTCCAGAGGCGTCAGGGTCACCACTTGTAGGGGTCTGTCTTGCAGACTTCGACTTAGCGACGGATGAGTAAAGTACACTGACACATAGATACTACACTTTCCAGTTTGGCTGAGGGTCTGTGTGGCTTACAGACTCCTTGGAGAGTGCTGTAAATAGTTACAGCTGCTGACTTTTGCCAGCTAGTGAGACTTACACGTATTTAGTAAACATACATTTATTTAACTGACAAAGTCTTGAGTTAACACTACTAGAGTGAAGATGAAAGCACAGGTTCTGATGAGCAAACACTGTTAGAGCATAACAGAGGAAGCCTCTCTTTTCATCTCCCCTACCTGGGCTTGGTCATCTCCTTCAAATACGTGGTTCACCAAAATGGAATCACCATTTTAAAAGATGTCTTCCAAAGAGATAATATTCCAGAAAGAGTAGGAATTTTTTTCAATGTTTTGAATTTTTGCAATCAGGCCTTGGTAATGACTTTGAGCAGTAGGATATAAATAACTCCTACATGTCTAGTGTTCCAATAATGGAACACTAGGCATAAATGGCTAAAAGTCTGGAATTCCAAGTGAGTTCATGACAGAAGACTAGAAACCAGTCTTTTTGAGATCAGTCCATGTGAAGCTGACAATTGAGCTATTCTTGCTGCCCCAATGTGGCTCCCGCCCCAGACACCCCACAATTTAGAACAAACCATTAATCCCACTGTTCTCATACCACACCGCAAGCTGGGGAGCACATGAGAAAGAGTGGGAGGCAGAGAGCCCCATTTACTAAACTAAAGGTGGCTCAGGAAATTTGCAAACTTTTGAATCTCCCCTGCCCCACTCCACCAGAGAATTCCAACTGCAGAGGAATTCCTCCCCAGAGGAGATTCAGAGAGAGGTGCAAGCCATTGCCAACAGCACAGGCCTGGTGTGTGATGAATTTTCCAGCTGATAGAAAAGCTGTCTCCTCAACACTTTCTCTCTGAACATTTTCTTTTCCTCCAGACACCCTAAGCCCTTAAGCATGAGTTATTTTCAATCATGGGCCTCCAAACAGCTCTCCTTGTTTGCCTGGTGTAAGGGAGATTTGCAAACGTTTTTCTCCCTTACTAGTTAAACTCCAAGGCCACACAGCACGAGAGCAGAGAGCAGGGTGCTTTGGGGATGATTCTCTCTCTCCAGCAGGAGCCGCTGAAAGCCCCCTACTGCCTGCACAGCAGAGCAGCTCCTCCTCCCAGACCCTACTCTTCTCAACTACTCAGTTCCTGCAAAGGAGGTAAGATTCTCTTCTCGTTGTTCAACCTACAGAAGTTTGCTGGGTGTATCATTTTTCTTTTTCTTTTTTTTTCTTTTTTTCTTTTTTTTGTGGAGATGGAGTCTCACTCTGTTGTTCAGGCTGGAATGCAGTGACACCATCTCAGCTCACTGCAACCTCTGCCTTCTGGGTTCAAGCAATTCTCTTGCCTCAGCCTCCCAAGTAGCTAGATTTACAGGCACATGCCACCATGCCGGGCTAGTTTTTTAGTAGAGATGGGCTTTTGCCATGTTGGCCAGGCTGGTCTCAAACTCCTGACCTCAAGTGATCCACCCACTTCAGCCTCTCAAGTGCTGAGATTACAGGCATGAACCACCACACCCGGCTGGGTGTATTGGATGCTGCTGTAACAAGTTACCACAAACCTGGTGACTTAAAACAACATAAACACATCATCTTCAGACCTTGAGGCCAGATGCCCAAAATAAGACTTATGGGACTACGTCTGGGAAATGTAAGGGTTCCTCTGGAGGCTCCGGGAAGAATCCCTGTCCTGGCCCTTTCCAGCCCCTGGAAGCCACCTGCATCCCTGGGTTTGTGGCCCCTCCTCACATCACTCCCACCTCTTGCTTGTATCATAGCCATTCCTGCTTCCTCTCTGTTGTCAAATGTCTCTCTGCCTCCTTCTTACAAGGACCCCTGTAATGACATCAGGGCCCCCTTGGATCCTCCAGGACAATCTACCCATCTCAATCACTTCTGCCAAGTCCCTCTGGCCATATCAGGTCACATGTTTGCAATTCTAGGGTTTAGGACCATCCTAGAGGACTGCCATTCAGCCAGCCACCCTGGGTACAGTGGACGCTGCATACCTTGAGTGCACAGCGCCTGAGCCCCCTCCCTAGGGTTGTAGAAACACCCACCTAGGAATGCAGAGCTGAGAAAAGGTGTTTATTTGGCTCACAGTTCTGCAGGTGATACAAGAAGTATGGCACCAGCACCTGTTTCTGGTGAGGGCCTCAGGAAGACAGAGAAACACCCACCCTACCCTGATCCTCCACAACTCTCAGAGTTCACGGAGAAATCTGGGATTCTCTTGGCTTCATATGAAGAATTATGGAGGTTAGAGGAGGGTGCAGGGGTTACGGAGATGCCAGCATGATGTTGCAGGTGGAGAAGGGTGGGGTGTGAGACCCGCTCCTCCCTCTGAGTCATCCTCAGTGATGGAGGCTTCTGCAGTAAGAAGGAAGGCCACACCCCGAGCAAACCACACTCAGCCTCTGCACAGAGACCACTCACCAGCGGAAGCCATAACTCAGCAGAGCCACCGGGGACAAAGGACAGCTCACCATTACCAAGAGCTGCTCCTTGCATGATTTGATCATGATCTTCCCACTTCAGTCCCTGACACCAGAGGCATTACCAAGCTTGTCCAACCCACCTTATTTTGTTGTTGCTGCTGTTCTATTTTGTTTCGTTTTAGGCTTTTAGTAGCCTGAACCTGTGGTTTTTAGTTTCTGTCTCTAGCGACAAGCAGAAAAGAGAGATAAAAAAGGGGCATTAGTGGCCCAGCCAGGATCAGAAACTAAGAACCCATGACTGTATTATCTCCCTTGGACACCCCTGTTAGAACCTAGAAAAAAGCAGAGGGAACAGAAGTGACCTCCTGTTTCCTCACCATCTCTTCACCGCACAGACACATACACACAACCGTATCCAAGTTCTTTAGCTGAGGGTCTGGGCCATACAGGGTCAAGAAGAGTATTGAAACACTAAAAAATTAGAACTTTAAACAGAACTGCACTGATTTTAATAACCACCAGCCACCAAGACATTCTTAAGCAGCGGGAAAGGAGGGTTTAATATACCACGGTTAGTGAAAAAGAACAGGGAACAGATTTCCACGGAGTTGAGACAGTTCCACAAACCCAGTTCAAGTTTAAGACAAACATCTTTTATTTTCACTCGCCCAACTTTCTCTTCCTCCTAATTTTCCATTGGGAAAATATGCATCCCCCATGCCCAGTTTCTGCAGCAGAGGAAGGTCTGCCCATTATGCACCTTCCTCCCAGCCCTCTTCCTCATCCCCAATCCAGGAGTAGACAAGTGAGTCAGGCCTTGCCAATCAACAGTGACTATCAAGCGGCACAGCTTCTGGGAGGACTCCGTTGGAAAGAGAGGTTATCTTTCCACTGAGGTCACTCAGCCGGTAGAACTGCCAGCCTGGAACTAGTGATCACTGTCTGGCCCCTGACAAGAGAAGAGCTCACACCAGCATAGCGAAAAGGAGGGCCAAGAGACACAGAGCACCTGGATACCACTGTGCCTGAAGCTAGACAGTCCCAAGCCTTTTGGTTTTAGGAACTGATCTGTTCCAATTGACGGTTAAGACACTTTGAGATGGATTTGCCACTTTCACTGAAAAATACTTATCTGATGCAGGTGTTCAAGTAAGTGGTAAAGGAAGCCATATGGGTCATATTCTAGAAGGAAAAGAAAGGCAGGAGACAGATGAGGTTAAAGAAGTCAACAAGAGATGGTAAGGCACCCAGGCAAGTGTGGGAAGGCTTGGCCATCCCCAGCTTGTGTTACTGAAGTCCCATGTGAGTAGGAATTCTGAAAGAGGGGTCACCTGCTGCAAGTCACAGTCACTTCCATAACTGTGCTCAGTAGGGACCTTCTGGCCTTTGAGTACCTCCCATTGGCCAATCTCAGGGGGAGGGAAGTCAGGGTGATGCAAAGGGTAGAAAAGGCATCCCCATGGCATTGTGCAGAGGAAAGCAAAGAGGAGAGGTTGTGGGGAGACAGGGGGTAAATGCAGACTTGCAAGCTGAGGATGCATCTAATCTGCCAGGAGTATCCCCGTTCAGACAAACAGCAGGCATGGGAGGGGCATCTCTTTGTCCAGCCATTTTCAGCCTACACTGAATGCCCCATGAAATCAAATGGCACATCGACATCACAGAGAGCAGGAGTGAATGCTGGCACTGTTGATCCTTGGTCATTCCCGTCTGACATCAACGCTACTTTCTCATGGTCTTGTGTCCATTGTTCCCTGGCTGCTGTGTCCTTTCTCCTTTCCCTGAATTCCACTCTTTGTTCTAGACCTAAAGCTTCATCTTGTTTGCAAATCTGTTCCTGACCTCCCCAACCTGTGGCACCCACACCACCTTAGCCTCACTGTCATTGATAGCACTTTTCTGATCAATGTGTTTAGAAATTGATCATGGGGACACCGAGTCAGGGCTGACGCCTCTGATTCACTCATTTGAGTTGAGATATTTCTAGCCTCCTTAGTTAGGCTCACATCCCATGAGGAAAAGCTGGGTCTACACTCATTGCACTGAGGGTTTCCACCCCATCTTCCTTTCATCCCCTGCTGTCCCCCTCACTCACCTCTGCCCATGTTCCATACACCAAGATGTAAACAGTAGGCACGTGATGCATATTTATGAGCTTGAATGTTTGGGGAGGGGAGTTTGTTTTTGTTTAGCTAAGTCTGGAATCCTAGAACCTCAATGTCTATAAAATAACTTTTCAAAGAGAATAAGGCAACTTTGAACTAGGAAAAATGAACCAATACAAGAACTGTTTCAAGTTAGACCCATGTTCCCAGCTAGTTTAGGGCATGGAGGATGGGATACACAAGAGACCTGAAGCTTCAGGGAAACTCACCCACCCAACATCCCATGGCCCCTTAAAATCTTATCAAGGTGATTTTACCCATGCTGCTGCTTATGCTTGCCACTCAGAGTTCATCAACCTTACAGTCTTAGAATGAAAAATTGCATTGCATTTCTTACCTGCTGTGAGAAGCACAGATTCCTTTCGGGATACTTGATCTTGGTTCCTGCCATCATCTCCTCACGGCCCATGGTAGAGGAAGGGAGCCCTTGATGGGCTAGCTGCTGTCTTTCTACACAGAGATTTCAGGGCTGCCCATGGGGGCCCATCTTGCATGTCCTGGGCTTGAGAGAGCAAGGGAGAGCCTGCACCATAGATGTGCTGTGCAGTTCACACTGCCGGAAGGCACTGACCCTCCTCACACAGTCAAAGACTGGGTTAATTTCTCAGAGGCACTCTCATTTTCTATCCACTGATTTCAGGGTTTTCTCCTGGAATTGCAAATCATGGCTCTTGAAGGCCACTGGCTTGATAGGCCAGTTACACTGAAATTGGGCAATATTGCTGTGTTCCTGGCTGCTGCAGGCCAGGGCCTGTGGGGGTCCTCTGGGTGGGAATAAAATGCATTACCTTCAAAAGCAATTTACTTCCTTCACCTGCAGCTCAACCTAATGCCACCTTCTTGTTTCCAGAAATGTCATAAATAACATGATTCCCAAGCAACAATACTTCTAGCAAGTTTGCATTAAATATTTAAAAATATGTTTTAAAATTTGCAGAATGAGGAAAAAATCAAGAAAAAATGAATCAGAATTTTAAATAATAATGAATGGTGAAAACTGCACAAAACCCAACCTGTGTTCTCTTGCATTTCACCTTGAGGGACAAAGATGTTGCTTGAGGAAGGTGGTTCTCAGTAACCAGGGAGGCGCCAATGTGAACACATCACGGTAGAGCTTCAGTGGGGAAATTAAAAACATATCACAGGGCTGGGTGCGGTGACTATGCCTGTATTCCCAGCACTTTGGGAGGACGAGGCGGGCAGATCATGAGGTCAAGTGATCAAGACCATCCTGGCCAACATGGTGGAACCATCTCTACTAAAAATACAAAAATTAGCTGGGCATGGTGGCACGCACCTGTGGTCCCAGGTCTTGGGAGGCTGAGGCAGGAGAATTGCTTGAATCTGGCAGGTGGAGGTTGCAGTGAGCTGAGATCACACCATTGCACTCCAGCCTGATGATAGAGTGAGACTCCGTCTCAAAAATAAATGCATATATCACAAAGAATAACTAGAGCTGCTCTGAATACTTACAGAATCAACAAACCACAGATAACGTCTCTGCAAAAGTGTTTTCCCCACCTGTTCAGCCAAGTCCAATTAACCAGACCTACTCGGTTTAAATGCAAAGGAGGCATTAGAGCAACAAAATAAGCTGATCTGATGACTCACCTTTAAAGCTGCTAGCTTGGTCCTCAGAAAGGGACAGTTCACAGTTTACAGTGCAAACACATGTATATAGACAAAGAGTGATTTCTCGATTTCTCGCTATTTCAAAGTCAGCAGGAGGCAGACTTCCACCTGGCCACATGGCTCCAAACACCTGTGTATACACCTCTTGGGAAGACGTCACCTCCATGCTGGGTTAATTTCCTGAGCTCTATAGGGACAGCACGTCTGGCTCCAGCCTCCCCAGCTTGGCTTAATTTTGTTTGTTTCTCCCTCAAGAAAGAGCTTTACTCTTTGCCTGCCTATAAATAATATATTATCAGGTCTTTAATGATTAGGGGGTTGGGTGAACTGCTCTTCTATGGCAAGATGAAAGAGTGAGACCCATGTGCCCCTGTGCCCACTCCAGATTCCACCTCAATGTGAATATGCAGAAGAAAGAGAAACTAGCTGGTGCGCCACAACTCACCTGTGCTGACCACAAGCATCTCCTGATTTATACACTCATAATCCCAGGGACTCTCAGCTGCAATGGCATGAGATGAGATGTGTGACTTCTAATAAGAGATTCCACACTGTGTGGGTCAAAAAAAGCTCATTCAACATGAAAATTCTCTCCTTGCCATCCCAGATAGAGAAGGACAAATCTAAACACCTGCACTGGGTAGGACCCCATCTAAACCAAATTATACCCTGTAATTAAAGCTCAGCATAATGAGCTAAGGGAAAACTTCAAACACTTTAAAGGTTTTACTGTAATCTGCTTTTTGCGTTTACTTCCCTTAATGCAATTCGATGCATGAAGACTCAGCACCTACTGTGTGCCACGCTAATATGTCACTTAGTCCTTAAGAAGCTTAAAACATAAAGGGGGAAGCCACCTATGTATCATTAGCCATGATGTTTGCCAATGTGGTCAGCTAGGAATGCAATTGGCTACCGGGAGTTTCATCTGCTTTCATCCAACTGGCCTTCTCTAAGTTAGAGGATCTAGAAAGCAGACATATCTGAAAGTGACCAACAAGAGAAAGGGAAAGAAAGGTGCCTGAATAATCTGCACAGTATACAATGGATGTCACATGATTTGTAGTTTGTTGCTTACAACAGCCCTGAGAGAAAATAGCCCCAGCCCCATCAATATGTGGTGCACATTGGATGGGTAAGGTCTATAAAGGGTTTAGAACATTATCAATGTTAGTGTATTAGTCAGTTCTTGTACTGCTATAAATAAATACCTGTGCTGGGTACCATGCCTAACACCTGCAATCCTAGAACTTTGGGAGGCTGAGGTAAGCAGATCGCCTGAGCTCAGGAGTTTGAGAACAGCCTGGGAAACGTGGTGAAACTCCAGCTCTACTAAAATACAAAAAATTAGCCAGGTGTGGTCGTGCACGTCTGTAATCCCAGCTACTCGGAGGCTGAGGCAAGAGAATTGCTTGGACCTGGGAGGTGAAGTTTGCAGTCAGCCAAGATCATGCCATTGCACTTCAGCCTGGGTGACAGAGTAAGACTCTGTCTCCAAAAAAGCAAAAGAGAGAGAGAGAGAGAAAAGAGAAATGCCTGAAACTAGTTAATTTACAAAAAAAAAAAAAAGAGGTTTAATTGGCTCACAGTTCTTCAGGTTGTACAGGAAGCATGGCTGGGGAGGCCTCAGGAAACTAACAATCATGACAGAGGTGGAAGAGGAAGCAGGCACGTCCTTCACAGCATGAGCAGGAGGAAGAGGGTGGGGAGGGAGGTGCTACACACTTTTAGAGAACCAGATCTCATGATAACTCATTCACTATCACAAGAGCTGCACCAATGTAAAAATCTGCCCCCAAGATCCATTCAACTCCCACCAGGCCCAACCTCCAATGCTGGGGATGGCAATTCAGCATAAGGTTTGTGCAGGGACACAGACTCAAACCACATCATTTAGTTTCCGACTGCAGTGTGTGTGTGACACATTGCTACACATTTAGAGGCTAAAAATGACACCTACGTGTTATCTCATGGTTTCTATAGTTCAGAAATTTGGCATAGTATGGCTGAATTCTCTGCTCAGGGTTTTGCAAAGTGAAAATCAAGGTGCCAACTGACTGTATTCTCATCAGAGTATGCACGGGGGAAGGATCCACTTTCAAGCTCTCTCAGGCGGTTGGCAGAAATATTTCTTTCGGGCTGTAGAATTCATGGCAGCCTTGTTCTCCAAAGCCAATAACACAAAGAAGTCTCTTCTGCTTAGAAACTCTGACTTCAAAAAAGTCCTGGACCTTCTTTGAAACATCTCACCTGATTGGGTCAGGCCCACCCGAGGAAAACACTCTTTTGGTTAACTCAACTGATTAGGAACTTCAATTAAATATTTCCACTTTTGCCACATGCCATCACTTATAAGTGGCATCCATCATATTCACAAGTTCCTCTCACACTCAAAGAGAAGATATTATACAGGGTGTCAGTGGCAGGGGATGGAAAACTCCATGACATCTTAGAAGTCTGCCTACCACAGGGCCCAGCATGCACATGAGTACCTAAGACATGGTAGCCACATTTACCTGAATCTTCATTAACATCACCATTACCTCTAATCTCCATGCTGGGAAGCTGAGGCTGGGGTGGCTTAAACAACTTGTTCAAGATCTTACAATTAACTAATAGCAAAGCCAGAAGTTGAACCTAAGACTTCTCATTCAAAACTGCATGTTCTCTTCCATACAACAGCCTACTACAAGAAAATCAATGAAAGCCAAGTCGGAGTGTTGTCTCTATGTTAAATTTGATGATCCGTCTTCCTGAGGTAGGAGGGAAAGAGATATACACATTAGATTCTTCCTTAAGAGTCATTCGCCATCTTTCCTTGATAATATAATTTCAAATCTTTCAGCTTGGAGCACAGATATTTATGTATTTACAAAAGGTACACAGGCCCTCTCCCCAGGCCTAAGGATGTATCGTGCTTGCTCTAAGCCAATCAAGAGATTCCAATTCCTCTTTTCCCATCGCGTCCAATGATGTCAGGGGAGATCTACTTGAGGATACTGGGAAAGGTCTCTGTATTAGTCTATTCTCACGCTGCTAATAAAGACATACCCAAGACTGGGTAATTTATAAAGAAAAAAGGATTAATTTACTCACAGTTCAGTATGGCTGGGGAGGCCTCACAATCATGGCAGAAAGTGAAGGAAGAACAAAGGCATGTCTCACATGGTGGCAGGCAAGAGAGCGTGTGCAGGGGAACTGCCCTTCATAAAACCATCAGATCCCATAAGACTTATTCACTGTCATGAGAACAGCATGGGAAAGACCTGCCACCGTGATTCAATTACCTGTCACCAGATTCCTCCTGTGATATGTGAGGATTATGGGAGCTACAATTCAAGATGAGGTTTGAGTGAGGACACAGCCAAACTGAATCAGTCTCCCTCCCAATCAAGGAGAGAAGATGAAGAGAGGAAAGTACCTTTACTCCTTTTCTCCTGGCTTTTTTTTTTTTTGTTATGACTTGAACACAGTTGCAAGAAGTTGTGATGCTTGGAACCGGGCTACCGTATCAAAAGTTCAGAAGTTACCAGAGAACATTGTCCCAGAGCCACAACCTTGTCAAGTGCCGGCCTAACCCTGGCTCTGGCTTCCGCCAGGCATCTTATCAGCTAGAATCAATGTTCACATGGCCTAAGATACTGCCAGTGGCCTGGAAGCCAAAGGCAGTCCAACTGAAAGATAATGAGAGAGAAAGGGAATGAGAAGAAAGGGGAAGGGAGAGAATGGGACCCACAGAGAGAATATGATCGGCTGTAAAAGTGTTGTAGGAAGCCCAACTACCTGTTAGGATATAAGGAGACTCTTCTTCTCTCCCACCATAAGGACCAATACGCCTGCAGCTCAGAGTGGGAGTTTTAGAGCCACAGGGAACAGGACAGAGCCACCTGTCAGTACTCATATTCTTGTAACCACCTCTACATTTGTGCAACATTAAATATTCAAAAAATATTATGTCTTGATCAGCTGAGCAAAAACTTCAGGAATACAGGGAACATCTGTGAGACTTACACACACTTACCACTACCTGTCTTAAAATAGTCATACTGGAATCAATGGCTAAAAGCAAAGGAATATGATTTGAGACAGAGACTATTCCCATTAGCTACCAACACATTCAGCAAACTAATGCTTAGACTTGTTTCTCCAGAAAGCCTCTACCCTTGCCCAGATCATTTGGAAACAGACTCTTTTCTTCCACCACCTCTTCTTCACTCCCCATATCACCTTTTTAACTCAGCACTACACTGGTGTCTCCACTCTGGGGTCCCTGACAGACAAGGCTAAGACCAAGACTCAGCTTTTTACTGCACACTTTGAACCTTATGTATAAGAAACAAACCGAACAATTTAAAGTAGAAAAGGTACCAGGGCAAGCTCAGATGGTCTGTGGTTCTCTCTAGTGCCCTGGAATAAGGTTCCAGAAGTTGCAAAAGTTCCTTAGTCTAAACCTAAGGCTCAACATTATGGGCAGTTAGCAAGCCTTTTTTCCTTAATCCAGAAGGACAAGTAATTTAGAACAAGATATGAGCTAGGCCTCATAAAATAAATGCATTCACATCTGATTTAACTCTTCTGCAAGTATAATTGCCTGTATAAGCAAACATTCTTTCTAGCAGCCATGTGACCATAATCAAACGACTACAAAATATATATTTCTTTATATGCAACATACTATGCTAGGTGGGGCATAGACCCTGCCAGCAAGAAGCTTACAGTGTAGAAAGGCAGGCAAGACATTTCTGTGGGAAATTATATAATAAGAGATTCAAATATCATTTCCAGACAATGAGAGAAGAGAAAACATAAGGCAAGACATGATTAATTGCCAAGTGAATTGTTCAGACAGTAATGACAAGAGGTCAGGGTGGAGAACGATTGCTTTGGTCTAGGGCAATCAAGTCTGTATCATTCTACAATTAGAACTGTGGAGACAAGTC
Organism: Cheracebus regulus; assembly: GCA_963574635.1. NCBI lineage: Eukaryota > Metazoa > Chordata > Mammalia > Primates > Pitheciidae > Cheracebus > Cheracebus regulus. The sequence goes on along the minus strand of CAUYQU010007624.1, from coordinate 27,753 downwards.
AGGGCTGTGAGCAAATGAGTTTAATATCTATTTCTCAAGGGGGAATGTTGGAAGTAAGGTGGTAAGGAAGATGGAAGCCAGCGTTTGGAACATCTGTGTTCTTCTCTTGTCAAGAGGAGACCTTATTCTGGGGAATCTTCCTTGAAATGGCACATAATGTCACAGGGAAAGTGGAAAGGAAAAGTGAGAAGGAGAATAACAATAATTTCCATAGACAAAGCCTGCAGTCTTGCACAATGCATCTTCACTCCATGAGTAGATGTTTGGTTGGACTGGACTTCATATGGACTACCAGAAGGAAGAGATCCTGGCTGTGCTTGCTTTAAGGATGTTCTTTATGAAGTAAAGAAGCCCTAGGATACCTGCTTCTAGAAAAGCAAATAGTATTGAACTTCCCTTCTTTCTCTAAACATCTATAAACCTGGATGGAAAATATAAAGCAAATGTTTTCAGGCAATGGAAGATAGCAAAGATTGAAACCCCTGAGAGAGGAAAACATCAGGAGACCCTGAAATTCACCCCAGCTCTCTTCCTGGGAACAAGACAGTGCACAGAGGTCCACTGAGATAAAGAGGTGAATATTTGAATTTGGTGGTACCTGAAGCAGCTTGAATTTGTGAGGAAGAATACCAGGGAAAATGAGCTGCAAGGGGCCACTGTAGTCTGTGTGGGGTTCCCCATGGAACAATGGCTGGTCAGTTGGCCAATGGCTGGGCTGTATTTACACAAGGAACAGCTTCTCATATCCTAGCAGAGAGCAGCTGAAGCCCATGGGTTTAGAGAAGAACAATACTAGAAGTCTCACAGTGCTTCGAATAGGTCTCATTAACCATCTGGACTTTCAGTTAAGACACCAGAAAAGGTATAGATTGGGAATGAGGACTGTGACTCAGAGTAAGAGCTAACCCTTTTCCCTCAATAAGACCTAAAATCCAGCCTAGACAGGATTAAGGAGAATAGCATATAAAGTAACAGTTTTATAAAACAAGGCTCAATCTTCTTTAAAGGAAGACAACATAATACTGATTTCCTACAATGGATCATACACAATGTCTAACATTTAAAAAAAATTACTGGGCATATGTAAAATCAAAAAAAATTTATACATTATCAATAGGAACTAGTCAATAGAAATATTCCCTAGATTACATGGATGATAGAAGGAAGAGACAAAGACTCAAAGCAGCTGTGTGAATATGCTGAAGGACTTAAGACATATTCTTAAAGAGTAAATGGATAGGGAATCTCATTAGAAAATGAAAATGCAGATGTTCCTCAACTTACAATAAAGTTACATCCTGCTAAAATCATTGTAAGTTGAAAATATTGTAAGTCAAACACATTTAATACACGTAATGTGCCAACCATCATAGCTTAGCCCCTACCCTGCCTTAAAAGTGCTCAGAACACTTACATTATTCTACAGTTAGGCAAATCGTTTAACAGAAAGTATTGAATATCTTATGTAATTTATTGAATATTGCACTAAAAGTGAAAAACAGAATGGTTGTGTGGGTACTCAAAGTATGGTTTCTAATGAGTGCAGATCACTTTTGCACCGTTGTCAAGTCAGAAAATTGTAAATCAAATCATTGTAAGTCCAGTACAATCTGTAATTGAAAAAAAAAAAAAAGGAAATTCTGGGACAGAAAACTAAAACATCTAACATAAAAAAAAAAGTTGATAGGCTTAAGAGAAGATTAGAAATAAAAGAAGAAAGAGTGGATGAACTTTTTAAAAAGAGAGAATTAATCTAATCTGAAGAATGAGAAAATGAGTTTAAAAAATATGACCAGAACTTCAGCAATCTGGTATTGTTTAAAGTGGGCTAGCATTTATGTAAGTGGAATCCCAGAAGGAAAGGAGAGAGAGAATGGGACAGAGAAAACATTAAAAGAAGGCATATAGTCACATTTTTTACAAATTAGGTGAAAAATATTAAGTGACAAATCCCCGAAGGATGGCAAATCCTAAGTGGGATAAATACACAGAAAACCTGCCTAAGGGCATCTTTTACATCTTCTAAAAGAGATAATACCATAAACTCTTTCAGAAGATGTGAAAGAAAGGAATATCTTCTGATTTGTTTTGTGAGATGTTTTAGTTCAATGTTTGCTGAGACTAGCAAACTAAGGTACTAAAACATAAAAAATGTATACAAAAGAAAGAGATAGAAGGAAAGAAGGAATGAAAGGAAGGAAGGGAGGGAGGGAGGGAGGAGAAATATGGGGAGGGAGGGAGGAAGGAAGGAACAAATAATATAGTAAGGCAAAGAGAACTACAGCTTAACAGCTCTCTTGAACATAGCTGCAAAAATTCACAACAAACTTTAAAACAAATAAATAAATTAAATAAGTAAATTACAATAAGTAAATAAAAGCAATATATTAAAAAGGTAATGCATTATGTTGGGTTATACATATGAGAAGTCAAAGTTGATTTAATATTTGAAGATAAATCAACAGGATTCATCATGTTAATACAATTAAAGGTAAAAATTAAATGTTTATTTAAATAAATTAACAAAACTCATTTGATAAAATTGAGTACCAATTAATGTTAAAACTTGCCAAATTAGGACATTAAGATTTCTCACTCTGATTTAAAACAAAAACAAAAACTATGACTGACACTATACTAAATACTATTTTATGAGCTCCTTCCCTCGTAAGACACAAATGAGTCTAGGTTGTTTACTGACATTATTTGTACTCTAAATTAGTAGGTATTTTGGGCCATTGTAATGAGTCAAGAAAAACAAATACACAAGGATTTGGAAGAAAAAAAATAACTGTCTCAGTTCACAAGTGGCATGACTCATTTAACAGGAAATCCTAAGAAATCTACATACAACTACCATAATCAAAAAGTAAATTTAGCTATGTCATGGGAGATGACCTCAACACACACAAGCCAACTGTGGTTTTATAAACCAGCAATGAGCCATTATAAATTTAATTAAAAAGTCAATTCCATTTATGATAGCTTAATTATAAAATAGTTGAGAATAAATTTAATAAAAGATGTGCAAGAGCTCTGCATTGAACACAATTAAACAGAGCTAAAAAAAAAAAAAGATTTAATAAATGGAGATATCCATGGAATGGGAGACTTGATATTGTTAAGATTAATTATCTAAAAATTTCTCTATAGTTCCAACTTAATCACAATCTAAATTCCAGCAGGCATTTATGTAAGATTTGATGAGCTGAATCTAAAATTTTTATGAAATGCAAAAGACCTAGAATAGCCAAAACAATGTTAAATACAAGTAATAAAATTAAAAGATTTAGACTACCTGATTCCAAGTTAGCATGGTATTAACATAAGAATAGACATACAGATTTGTTGAACAAAATATAGAACCAGATCCACACATATATGGCCAATTAATATCCATCAAAGATGCTAAGGTAATTCAATGGGGAAACAATATCCATTTGATAAATGGCTCTAAAATATCCAGATATTCATACTATGAAATATGAATTTCAATCTCTACTTCGTACCTTACACAAAATTTAATTTGAAATCAACAATAAGCCCAAATATAAAACTTCAAACTATAAAGCTTCTGAAAAAATTGTGGAAGAATATTTTGTGATTTGGGAATTAGCAACGTTTTCTTAGAAAGGACATGGAAAGCAATAACCACAAAAAATGTAATTTCAACTGCATCAATATTTCAAATTTCTGCTTATAAAAAGACTCAATGAATGAAATGAGTAAGCCATAGGAAAGGGAAAAAGGGGTTACAGAACTGATAAAGGACCCCTACAATAGCAGTAGAAGTTCAACACTAAAAAGAAAACAAAAAACAGAATTTAAAAGAGACAAACATTTGAAGAGTCATACATGTCATACCTGAAGGTATAGGGATAATCAATAAACACATTTAAAGTGCTGAACATCGTTAGTTATCATATCAATATCAATAATATCATACCAACACAAATGAAAATCACAATGTGATAGAACTCTACAGCCATTAGAATAGCTGAACTTAACAAGACTAATGATATAAAATGTTGAAAAGGATAAGGAGCAACTAGAACTCTCATACATTATTGTCATACCTTGTTTTTTTAATTTTTTATTTCCATAGGTTTTTGGGGAACAGGTGGCATTTGGTTACACGAGTGAGTTCCTTAGTGGTGATTTGTGAGATTTTTGTGTACTCATCACCCGAGTAGTATACACTGAACCCAATTTGTAGTCTTTTATTCCTCACCCCCTTCCCACCCTTACCCTCTGAGTCTCAAAATCTGCTGTGTCATTCTTATGCCTTTGCATCCTCATAGCTTAGCTCCCACTTATGAATGAGAACATATGATGTTTGGTTTTCCATTTCTGAGTTACTTCACTTAGAATAATGGTCTCCAGTCCCAACAGGTTGCTGTAAATACCATTAATTCATCCCTTTTTAAGGCTGAGTAGTACTTCATCACATTTATATATATATATATATCACAAATTTTTATCCACTCGTTCATTGATGTGCATTTGGGTTTGTTCCACATTTTTGCAATTGGGAATTGTACTGCTAAAAACATGCATGTGCAAGTATCTTTTTCATATAATGACTTCTTTTCCCTTGAGTAGATACCCAGTAGTGGGATTGCTGGATCAAATGGTAGTTTTACTTTCAGTTCTTTAAGGAATTTCCACACTGTTTTCCATAGTGGTTGTACTAGTTTACATTCCCACCAGCAGTGTTGTATGGTTCTCTTTTCACCACATCCATGGCAACATCTATTATTTTTTGGCTTTTTTATTATGACCATTCTTGCTGGGGTAAGCTGGGACTTAGTTAAACTGAAGAGCTTTTGCACAACAAAAGGAACAGTCAGCAAGATAAACAGACAACCCACAGAGTGGGAGAAAATCTTCACAGTCTATATACCCGACAAAGGACTAATATCCAGAATCTACAATGAACTGAAACAAATTAGCAAGAAAAAAACAATCCCATCAAAAAGTGGGCTAAGGACATGAATAGACAATTCTCAATAGAAGATATACAAAACAAATGTCCAACAAACTTTCGGAAAAAAAAAATCTCAGCATCGCTAGTGATCAGGGAAATGCAAATCAAAACCATATTGTGATGTTGTATCTTGTCAAAGAAAGGGTAGAATGGCCTGGCATTTTCTCATAAAAGTTCAAAAACACAGAATATTCCACACTTGGGTTTATTTGTGTGAGGAATGCAAGCATATGTACAGAAAAGATTTTTGTGTAATTGTTCATAGCAGTTCATTCCCAATAGTCAAAAATTGGGAGAAGCCCAGGGATCCATCACCAACAAAACAGCTAAACAAACTTTAATATATTCTGACAATGGAATACTGTGCAAAAATTAAAAAAGAATGGACTTCTGATACACAGTACAACATGAATGAATCTTAAAAAAAAAAAAAAGTAAGCTCAATGAAAGATACCTTACACAGAAGAGCACATATTCTATCATTTCACTGTGTGTTCTAGAACAAGCAAAACAATAGTAAAAAAGATTTTTTTCTTAAATTAGAGAAAGAATTATGGTAGGAGAAGGGCAGGATTGACTGGCAACAGGAATGAAAGAATGCTCTTGGATAATGATATCTGCATTACACAGCTTTATGCATTTGTAGAAAGTCATCAAATGAAACACTTAGATTTATGTGTTTCTTTGTTTCAGTGTCACTTAAAGTCTTTGTTCTGAATATTTACCGTCTATTTAGGATTAATACGAAACCACAATGAGATTCCCCTCACACCTGTTGGGATGGTTTTATAAGGAGAAGATGACAGGTGTTGATGAGAACGCAGAGATACTGGAAAACTGGGTAAACTGTTGATAGGAATGTAAAATGGTGCATCAACTATAGAAAACAGGTCCTCAGCTCTTCAAAAAATTTATAAATAATTCCCTTATGATCCAACAATCCCATTGCCAGGTATATACCCAAAAGAATTGAAATCAAAATGATTAAGAGATATATACATTCCCACGTTCATAGCAGCATTATTCACAGGAGCCAAGATATGAAAATAATCTAATGTCCCTTGACAGATGGATGGTAAAGAAAATATGGTGTATACATACAATGAAAAATCATTAACTCAAAAAAGAAGAGAATTCTGCCATATGCAACATCATGGATAAAACGAGAGGATATTATGCAAAGTGAAATAAGCCAGTCACAGAAGGACAATTGCTACATGATTTCACTTATCTGAGGTATCTAAAATATTCAAACATATAGAAACAGAGAGTAGAATTTTCCTGCTATAGAATTGTAGTGGCTTTGTAATACCCAGTGAAAATCAGCCAGCTGGGTGTTAGTCTGGTTCTCCAGAGAAACTGAATCAATAGAAGACACACACATGCAGACACATGTGTGTGTATACATGTGTGTATGTGTGTGTAAAGATGTATACGTACGTATATGTATATACACGTGTATGTAGATACACATGTGTGTGTATGTGTGTATATGTGTGTGTAAAGACATATATACACATATGTATATGTATATATGTGTGTAAAGAGATTTGCAATTGACAAACTGTAGAACCAAGGGCATGAGCTCCAGTCCAAGTCTGAGTCTGGAGACAAAAGATCTATGTCCCAGCTTGAAGACAGACAGAATTCTTTCTTACTCTGCCTTTTATTCTATTCAGGCCTTCGCTGTATTGGCAGACACCCTCCTGCACTGGGGAGCGCCATCTGCTCTTCTCAGTCTACCAATTCAAATGTGAATCTCATCCAAAGACACACCCAGAAATCATGTGTAACCAGGCCTCTGGGCATCCCACGGCCCAGTCAAGCTGATGCTGAATCAAGGTGAGCCATCCCGAGCTCCAAAGCCTGTCTTCCAAGCTCTCCATCATCAGGCTCCACCTCTCCTGGCAGGGGCACTTCTCTTCAATGCACAGTGCTCTCCGGGCTACACCTGGTTCTCCCTGTGCCCTGCTCTGCTCTCCACAGATGCTCTCCTGAGTCTCTACCAGAGGGAGATTTACCCAACTCAAAAGACCACGTCTTCTTTGTGTCTCCAGCCCCATTATCACCCCGAGACTTGGATTTGCACGTCCCTGTCCTGACATCTCTCTGTAGATGTCTAAGGCCTCTCAAACAGCATTTGGCGTCCCTCCAAAGTCTGCTTCTTTCTGTTCTTCCCCACACTAATTAATCGAGCAGCTGCTAACTCAGGTAGACCAGAAACTTTTCCCATACCCTACCTAAGCAGTCCATCAGGAGGCACAGTTGAGTCCACTTGCCAAATTGATCTCTTAGCTACCCGCTCTAGCCTCTTCAGGGACACCCACCTGCTCCAAGCCACCCCTACCTGCTCTTTAAATCCTGAGGGTGGAAGCCCCCTCGTCTTCTTGTTTCCCTGCTTACACCCTCTCTTTCCTCATACACAGCTTATTCTCAGGCAGCAACTGGAGGGAGCCTTGCAGAACATCACTGAGATCACAAGAAACTTTAAAACAAAACCAAAAATAAAATAAGTAAATATGCTTGCACTCCGGCACTATGCCTTTTGATGGCCTTTGCCTCATCCGAATGAAAGCCAAACTCCTTGCCATGGTCTAAAAGCCTTCCCAGGTCTGGTCCTTGGTGGCCAGTGGATCGCCATCCCTGACCCTCTTCCCCTCACTGTCTGTGCTCCAGCCACACCTGGCTCCTCCCCTTGACTCATTTCTGCCAGCTACAACCAACCATGTCTCAGGAGGACCATCTTTGAACCTTCCTCTGCTGAGAACTCTCTTGCCTCAAATATCCAAGTGGCTAGCTTCCTGAGGTCCCCCACCCCCATCCCTCTCTTCCCCTTTTCTCTGCTTTTTATTTTTCTACAAAACATCTGCATTCATCTGGGTTCTCCCAGAAGCAGACACCAGGATGAGATTAAACACGTAGGATTTTATTAGGGAAAATGTCTGTGAAATAAATTGGGAGGGAACCCAAAAAGATTGGGAGAAGATCAAACCTGCATGCAGCTCTGATGCCAGTGAAGAAGAGCAGGGGCAAGGTTGGGTGAAAGCTGAGGCTGCCAGGAAGTCTCAGGTACTTCTGGCCAAGCTGCGGTGGAGTCCTTGAGCCAAGGTCAGCTGCAGAAGGACTCCTGCTGCACTCAGTCCTTGATCTGGGTGCAGATGCTGCAGATTCAGGCATGGATTTTAAAGCACAGCAGTGGCGCCCTGGTCAGCCCTGCTCCCTATAGTGGGAGGCATTTTCTCGGGTGGCCACAGGACCGGCAGTCCACAAGCTAGTTATGCTTCTAGCTGCCATCTCCCTTTTGGAAGGTGAGCAACGTGAGGGAGCTGCTTTGTTCACTCCTAATCCTGGCACCTAGAATAACACCTAGCACATAGTACATGCTCACTTAAACGTCTTGCATGAACAAATGAATGAATGGATGATATGGTTTTCCTGTGTCCCTGTTCAAATCTCATTTTGAATTTGTAGCTCTCATAATTCCCATGTGTTGTGGCAGGAATCCAGTCCCAGGTAATTGAATCATGGGGGCAAGTCTTTGCCATGTATTCTCATGACAGTGAATGAGTCTCATGAAATCTGATGGTTTTATAAAGGGGAGTTCCCCTGAACGTGTTCTCTTGCCTGCTACCATGCAAGACGTGACTTTGCTCCTCCTTTGCTTCCACCACGATGGTGAGGCCTCCCCAGCCATGCAGAACTTCGAGTCCATGAAACCTCTTTCCTTCATAAATTACCCAGTCTCAGGTATGTCTTTATTAAAGCAATCTGAGAACAGACTACAGCAATGGATAAGTGGTTGGATGAATGAATGAATTCATAAACCTGGAGTGGCTTTCTTTCTTACTTTCTTTGGATACATAGAACTTTTTATACTCCCTCCCTTCCCACAGAGTTTGACCATCGTTTGATGTCATTACTCACTCGGGTGTGGGTATTGAGGGCTGGGCCCTGGCCACATATACTTGGCTCCACCGTGATCCCATATATCTCTCCGACAGTAAATCAGCGTCTGCTCGATAAATCTCTGCTGGTCCTCATTTGATCTTCAGGATACCCACGTAAGCAGGGGCAGGACTAGGCTGCCCATCTTGCATGTAAAAAGCAGAATTCATAGTTATTGATCACCTTCTAAATGCCATCTTATTTATCTAATGTAACCCCTAACCTCCCTGCATCCCTCACCACCTTCATGGTCAAGCCAGCTGAGACTTGGGAAGGGAATAGCAGTGCTGAAAGCCGGAGCCTCTGGCCCTTCCCCTCCTGGGGGCACCCTGCACGGAGCACCGCAGCCTGGCACCCAGCGGGATGGCATCGCCACAGAGCTGAAGGTGGGGAAGCTCATTCACCTGTGAGCCACGCCCCTCGTGACTCTCCCCTGTCACTCGTTCACTGTGAACATCGGAATTTCAAAGGTACGTGAGCGAACAGGTTAATATGGGGACAGTGGTTTGGAATTCTGCAATGAAAGCTGCTCTGAAAGCCTGACTATGATTATTCATGATTATTAATAATAAAGTAAAGGGAAGTGGAGTTGTGATACCCAGGACTCTGCAGACTGATGTATTGCCACATCTCTTTGCTATTTGCTAATGGCATTACTCTTAAAGCTTAATCTTCCTGTAACCATTTTTCAATAATCAGGGAAGCTAAATTAAATTAAATGCAACTCCTCGCTATTAGGTCCCAATCTTGCTTATCCTGCGCTTACAGAAGGATATCGACTCCGGGAGTGAGCTCCACGCCACCTTCAATGCTCGGGCTCCCATTCCTCATGTTGTCTCCACCCCTGCATTTCCCATTTCAACGCACACATTTTGACCAAATTGGACAAAGCTTGAGGATTCTGAAATTCAGCCACAGTTAAAGCCACAGATCCTGAGCCTCTTGCTGGAATCCCTCCCTTAAGTGAATGCTGACAAAGTCTGAAATGATAGAATCCTCATAAATGACAGCCCACATTCTATCAAAAATATCAGGATAACAAAAAGTTTTTTCCAGATGCGCACAAATGCCCGCTTCTTTAAAGCACTTTGTTGCTTTAAGCAAGTCTGGTTACAGCAAAGGATTGAGACAGACCTTTCAGTTTCCTTGTTACGGCCTGAGAACTGCAGATTTTTTTTCTTGTAGTGAAGGATAACCCACATTGGGGTTTGTTTGGGATTAACTTACTTCTGTACAAACCTTCAGTAGGACGAAAAAAAAATGGTCAATACCTCATACACATCTGTGGTTGCCATAAGGGGATGTTTTAAAGATAGTACCATACAAAGAGTGTAAAAATAAACTAAGGAGGCTTACGAGCTGTGCATCACAGACAGTAGCACCATCTGCTTTAAGTAACATTTATTTTCCTGAAAAAAAATATGTTCTAAAACTGAATAATGTCCATGTAGTCTAAATATTTGCTTTCCACAAGCATCCTGGGAATGATATGCAAACGTCCCAAGAATTCAGAAGGCATTACAAAATATTGAAGTGAAAAGAAACAAAGTTATTCTACTATGCAGAGTGTTCAATTGCTATGTAAATGTGAGAACATTATTATTTATTGCTTTTTCAGCTCTGACAGTTGGAAATACTGCAGAATCGAAAGACATCTGTTGAGTGTAGCAAGAGTGTCTGCAAAACCGTGATCAGGATTGAACCGTGCTATTTCTGGACCCCTGGGTGCAGGTGCGAAGTCGCAGTGAGAAACAAATTGCAATGAGCTCTTTCCAGCCACTTACTTGGCGCAAGTTAAACACTCCAAGGGGGTGTTCCAGGAAGTGAGACGTTAACTCTGGCTAACCCTTGGAGCCCACTTCCAACAATTGGATTCAGAAGGTCAGCTTCTGGTTGACTAAACAGCTCCATTTTCTGAATAAACCATCAGGAGCCTTCAAGGGTGGGAGTCAACATCACAGGTGTAGGAACGGACGGACCTGGGCACCAGCCCTGGCTCTGTAACTTACTGACTGTGGAGCTTTGGACAAGTTGTATAACTTCACTAGGTCTCAGTTTTTTCATCTATGGAATGGGGATCATATCCCTCTCCATGTCACAGGGTTGTCAAGAGAACAGAATTTCTAATATGCCTCAAGTGCTGACAGTCTGGGCTACTGGGACCTCAGTTCTCACACTGCTTCACCAGCCGACATGAAAGCTCTAATGGGGTCCTAGGGGAGCTTAAATAAAAAATATGTCTGAGACATCTTGGCTAACACTCTGAAAACTTTATTGACACACAACAGGGAACATTTGATGGAGAGACATGATTCATTAACTTGTGGCTGCAACCTTTGAATTCTGTCCTGCAGGGTCTCTGGCCCAATTGCTTTGTTTTATCCTTTGATATCTCAAATCTGCCAGGAGCACTTACTCCAAGCTCCAAACACCAGATCTTAAATATCCTACAGACGCCTTCTCACCTTTCCCAAGCTCACTCAGAGGACCTGGCAGCAACGCGAAGCAAATCTTAATGAGTATCCAAAAAACACCATTATGCAACGCCTGCCCACTCAAAACCATTCTCGCCAACCCTTCCCCAAGAATGGAGAAAGCATTCTGTCTCCTAACAATTCATTGCAAGGTTCTATTTTAATAAGTCAGATTCTTCTGGGATAATTATCCATCGTGCCTCAACAGTTAGGTAACATTTATTTAGGAAATGCATGCTCTGTGCCCAGCAGGGTGTTATCATTACTATTTATGTTATTGGTATTTTTATTAAACCCACTTATTAATGACCCCTATAAGTGTACCCGTTAATGCACTGGCCACATAATTGCCAGTGGTGTTTATGGGTTCTTACAGGTCTTGGCTCCTAGGAATAATGTATTTATTTTCATGGTTTCTTTCTTTCTTTCTCTCTTTTTCCCTCCCTCCTTTCCTCCCTCCCTCCCTCCTTCCTTCCTTCCTCCCTCCCTCCCTTCTTCCTTCCTTCCTTCCCTCTCTCTCTCTCTCTCTCAATCTCTCTGAGACAGAGTCTTACTTTGTTGCCCAGGCTGAAATGCAGTGACACCATCTGCACCAGCTCACTACAGCTTTGACTTCCCAGGCTCAGGTGATCCTCCCACCTCAGCCTCCTGAGTGACTGGGACAGCAGGTGTGCATCACCATGCCCAGCTGATTTTTTGTATTTTTTGTAGAGATGGAGTTTTGCCATGTTGCCCAGGGTGGTCTTCAACTCTTGAGCTTGAGCGATCCACCTGCTTCAGCCTCCCAAAGTCCTGGGATTACAGGCGTGAGCCACTGCCCCCGGTTTCACAGTTCTATAATTGAAAATGACAAAAGCATCACATCACTATGAGATGCTCAGTAGTGCGTTCAAGTTCTTGAGAAAGCAGCTCTTTGGCTCTGCACTGAGAAAGCGCAGTCTAGGTCAGCTTCCTGCTTTCCCCCAAATTAAAGGGCACCTGCTAGTCCAAGGGTCCTCAAGGTGGGTGCATGAGCCCAGCATTAGCAAGCACCATTCCCAGGATGCCATACTGACGTCAGTGAGATAAGGCTAGAGAGCCTAGGAATGGGGATGCGCTAAGCCACACTGAGGTAAGTCCCTCCCTTCACCCCTCTTAGAGCTGCAGCAGGATGTGTAGAGACAACCCCAGGGGAACCCGGCCCCAGGCAGCGCAGGTCCCCCCAGAGGGAGGGGAGCCCTCTGGGCCACGGTGGAGCTGGAGGGAGCACTCTAGGCGTTTCCGGAGCTATAGGGAAACGCCAAGGCTGACAATGGTGTCAAAGAGTGTGGGAAAGACCTGCTGTTGCGGAAAGACAGGAGCCAGACAGAGCCTGTAGGGACCTGAGGCTCAGAGGACGGAAAGATGAGAAGGACCCATGGCTGTGGCAGGGGAAGGGTCCCGGGACTTTTTACGGAAATGCACCAACCGACAGGAAGGAAAACAACATGCTGGGTGATAGGAAGTGTCTCAGGAGAGAAACCAGCAAAAGAGCTGGACTGGAGACAGATGGACACAGACAGCCCAGGAGAGGAGGATTCAGGGACATGCAGCACTGGGACTTGGGTGGTTCGGAGGGGGAGAATGACGGGCAGGACACGGGGAGGGCATGAGGGAGGCACAGCACAGCCCTGACAGGCAGACGAGGGAGCCTCTGCTGAGACGGCCAGCCCTCCGAGCTGCACCTTCCAGACCAAGGCAGCCAGCTAAGAACAGAATGGCACCTGGAGAAGAGGGAGCAGAAGGAACCCGGCTGGGCAGCTGTGGGAGCTGGGCACTGTGAGCTTCAGTGTGCTGTCCTTCAGTAAGGCAGGATATCTCCCTCTTTTAACACTGGATGTCGCTTTTGAAGAGCCACTCCTTAGTTACTGACATAGTGAGGCCAGGCGGCCAGGCACCCAGCACGGCCCTATACAGGCATTGTCTCAGACCCAATCAACAGGGATCTCAACCAATTTCTACAAAATGTGGTTTCTTAAGCATCAGGAACAGTGGGTGGAGCAGGCCAGGCATGACCTTTTTAGTACAGTCCTCCCCTTGCTGTCAGGACAAACAGGCGAACCCACAGCCCCATACAGGCTGCTCTAAACGTTCCCACTTGGCTCGAAATGGGAGTGCCCAGAGGATGCGTGGATCTGTGCTTCCAGCAGCAACGCGGCCGGGCTACGTCCCCTGAGATCATCCGGAGCACGTGCATGGCCACAGCACGTAGTTAACACTGTCTTGGTAAGCGGTTCTATTTGCTGCTGTCCTGTAAGGTTTTTAGACTCAATTTTTTCAAGTACTTATGGACCAGACTCTATGTAGGGAGAAACTGAGAAATTAAAAAGTCAAGAAGGAAGCAGAGTTGTATCTGGGCTCTGAATGTTGGTTATAAAAATAATTGCTATGTTTTTCAGTCTTCTAGACAGACTGAGCATGGATTGGATGCACAGGAGAGTCCACACTGCTGCAGCATTGGGAGTGGGCAACTGGGTGACGCCGCCACAGTGACACTCAGGGTGGGGCGGGGCAAGGGGCAGTCCCACCAGCATCCAAGAGGAGCCTGTCTTCAGCCCCGCACTGTTGACGCTGCTTTCTCCTGCAGCAATCATCAGGGAACACAACCCGCCTCCTCTGGTGTAGACTAGAGAGAGAGGAAGCAGGAAAAGAGGGCTTCTCTCCAGCCCCACTCCCAGCCCCAAACCCCAGGGTCCTCAGGGAAACCGGGGATGGTGTGGGCAGTTCAGAGATAACAACCTGGCAGAAACAAACCGGACTCTAGAGAGAGATGATGAGGCTGCGAGCTTGAGTCCTTACTTTGAACAGCTGCAAATGGGCAAGTTCGGAAAGCTCTGTTGTTGCAGCTGAGCACCTCAAAGCAAAACAGGGCGCCCGGACAGGAGGGAGGTAAACTGGGTTGGACTCAGCCGAGGCAGGAGGAAGACAGAGCAGTTCGCCCAGCACAAAGATGCTTCCTTAAACAACACTTGGCCAAGGGTTTACCAGTTTCTGTCATCAGATGACAATGGCCGAACCCTGCCATGGGGCTCCTTTTCTTTCTCATTACGTAGCCTCTCACCGGAGCATTATCTGATAAACATCTGCAAGTAAGTCCAACGATGAGATCACGGACTTGGGAGTTGCAATGACCTTGGGTTTAATGCCCCAGCTCTGCTTCTGACCATCTGTGTGATGCCGAGCAGACTGTAACTTCTCTGATCCTGATATTAACCTTCTTAAAGGTCGTTGGAGGATTAAATGAGATTCAGTGCTGATCCTGTACCAGGTACAATACTAGTTGGTCACTAGGTGGTGGATGCTTTTTCTTCTCTTTCTCCTGCTGCTGCTTCTTACTGTTAACAATTGTATCTAAACCTAGAACCCCTTTGGGAGCGTTAAAGTCAGGCATCTGGAACAGTTAAACCTTTGCTCATGACTTCAAGTACGGTCCCTTTGTCCAGAAAGGAGAGGCCAAATTCACAGCCCCCTTGGTTCTGTGATGAGACTCATTCTTGTTGCCAGCCTCTGGCTGAAACACCTTCACATCTATTGTCTTGTGTGAACCTCATGATAACCCCGTGAACAGGGCCAGCTTCACGGGCACTGGGCTTGTGCAGTCACGTGGAGCCCCACGCTCAGAAGACCATGCACTTTGATTTCGCACTCTGCTGTCAGCATCTGGAAACCCTTGATCATCTTTTAACAAGACATTTTAAAGGGACCCTACATTTTCTTTAGCACTGGGCCCTACAAATGATACAGTATCTGCAAAGTATTATATTCTCCACACTCCACAGCTGGGGAAGGGCAGGCAAAGCCACGTGAGGAAAACAAAGGGGGTGGGATGATGAAAATAACACGCCTTGGACTCAGACTTGCACAAGTTCCTTGAACTTTTAAAAAACTGTGGTAAAATACACATAACATAAAATTTATTGTTTTAAATCTCTTAAAATATGCAATTCAGTGGCATTTAACGCATTTAGTATATTGTGTAACCATCACCACTATCAAGTTCCAGAACATTCTCACCATCCCAAAAGCAGACCCTCTACCCACGAGCAGTCAGTTCCCATCACTCCCACCACCCAGGCTCTGGAAACCACTCACTGCTTCCAGCCTGTGATGGAAAATTTCATGCATCAACTTGACTGAGCTTAGGGATGCCCAGATAGCTGGTGGAACATTATTTCTGGGCGTGTCTGGGAGCGTGTTTCTGGATGAGATTAGCATCTGAGTCAGTAGATGAAGTAGAAATCTGCCCTCACCAATGTGGGTGGGCAGCATCCAATCCACTGAGGACCCAGATGGGAGGAAAGGGAAATTCTTCCTCTCCCTCCCTCTCTCTGTCTCCTTGAACTGGGACATCCATCTTCTCTGCCCTTGCACATTAGAGCCCCTGGTTCTTGGGCCTCTGGACTCCATGACTTAAACCAACTCCTCCGCCCTCTCCCCCTTCCCTGGTTTTCAGACCTCCAGCTTTTCTTGGTCTCCAGCTTGCAGACAGCAGATGGTGAGACTTCCCAGTCTCCATAATACTCACTAACATGTGAGCAATTCCCATAATCAACGTCTCTCTCAACACACACATATACAAACACATTCCCGTTGGTTCTGTGGTTCTGTTTCTCAAGAGAAACACGACTAATACACTATCTGTGTGGGTTCACCAATTCTGAATATTTTACTTAGATGGATTTATACACCATGGGCTGTCCTTGAACTTCTGGGGTCGTCTTTAACTCGTTTGTAAAGGATGGTAGCGATGTTTAACTCCCAGTGTGGACGGGAAGTTGATAAGCTCCCTTTAGGCACAGCGTAAACAGTGGATAAAGGGTATTTATCCTACTAGCATTGCTGCATTGCCTTTATTATCATTATTATTATTATTGCTGTTGTTACTGCTGCTGCTGTTGCTATTGTAATGAAGACAAGAGAAAGGTGATTGTGACGTGAGTCAGCCGATCCAAGATCACACAATTAGCAACTGCTGAGACCGAATCCTGGCCCTCGATTCTCATTCTTAATCCTATTGATTCTAATTCTAAATCTTTGTAATCTCCTCATCTTCTGACTAGGATTTTTCAAAGGAGCAAAGATGAGGAGCTGGTGAAGGCAGTTTCGGCAGAGAAAAATTACAAGCCAAGGTCTGGAGGAAGAAAAGACAGGTCAGGAGGCGGTGGTTGGAGGTGAGCCAAGCCGTCCTGCCCAGGTCAGTTGAAGCCACTCTCTGGGACCTTCAGTGCCTTTCCGTAGTGGCTGGAACATGCTCTGCTTTGGTCTTGCAGCGCTCTGGAGGCCCTTGAATAGATCTTTACAGGAGCCAGGCTCTCCTCTCTGGAAATTTTAGCTGGAAAGAAGAATTCTGTAGGATAAGACGAGGAAAGCCAAGCTGATGCAGGCTCCCTGGGGAAGCACTGGGCCCTGGGCACACTCTTTCTGTATCAGAGGATCAGTGATTTGTATCATCTTAAAATAACTACAGTGCTTTGGCTGGAACCCTACTGCGGGAACCTCCAAGCATTTGCAAACAATGGCTCATTATGTTTTATCTTTTATCTACCTGTCTGTGGATTAAATGGAACAGGCATGGTTTGATACCTGCAATCCACTCCCCACAAACCTTCCTCTCCCCTAGGGCTGAGGGGAGGCAGGAAGCTGGCAGACCATGGAGGGTGGACTTGTCCAGTGGGCCTGGGTCAGCGGCACAGATGCACAAGAGCAAGCTCAGCTGGGTTTACCATGGACAGAGTCCTGGACAAGGGACAATAATACCCTGGCCACATGGACCTTGAAATTCCAATAGGTATTCATGACAGTTTTCTAGATGACTCGCGGTGGAAGATCTAGGTGTCGTTGGACAAAAACATTCTCCTTTTAGGCAGCCAACTCTTTTCCTATTGTGTCATTCTGACACAAGCGGGAAACTTTATAGTCCATGAAATTGAAAACAGGCATCTTTTTCTATGGGCTAGCCATGTAGTCACGGTGCCATCTCCTTGAGGACCAGTAAAAGACTCCAGTTTCAGAGTGGTGCCATGCAAGAGGAGAGAGACGGACAGAAGGGAGAGCTGGCAAGTGTTTTTGTCGGGGCTCTGGCTACAGGTTGAAAATTCGGATTTTCTCTTTGAAACAGGATGACCAGAGAGACAGAAAACATCTGCCCCAGCTGGCATGACTTTTTACATGACACCCAAGAGGCCGGCTCCATCAACTGCAACTCCTGTTCCCAGCTCTGCACATCCTGGCTTCATGATCTCTTGGCAAATTGCTTATCTTCTCTGAATCTCAATTTCCTCATCTGTAAAATGACTATAACATCACGCAGTACATGGATTTCTTGTGAATATTAAAATGGAAAAATCCGTGCAAAGCACTCAACCAAGACTGTACAGGGTCTGTGATGTGGCAGCTGATTTGAGTCTGTGCTCATTTAGCTGTTCTTAAATCTCTAATCATAAGGGCAGAAAGATTCCAGTTAATACTGTTTTCTTAAAATAGCCATTTCCTTTTTTGTCATTTTATTTTAGTTTAGGTATGTGTCTTTAAGTCAACTGTTAGCATTTTTTTGTTTTTGCTTTATTTTATTTTATTATTTTATTTTGAGATAGAGTCTTGCTGTGTTGCTCAGTGCAAGGGCACAGCCTCGGCTCACTGCAACCTCCACCTCATAGGTTCAAGCCATTCTCCTGTCTCAGCCTCCCGAGTAGCCGGGACAACAGCAGTGCAGCACCACAGCCAGCTAATTTTTGAATTTTTAGTAGAGATGGGGTTTCACCATGTTGGCTAGGCAGGTCTCCAATTCCTGACCTCAAGTGATTCTCCTACCCTGGCCTCACAAAGTACTAGGATTACAGGCGTGAGCCACTGCCCTGGCCTGTTTTTGCTTTATTTTAATCTAAATTTTCACTCCGTCATGTTCTTTCATTTATATTATCTTGGTGCTTCTTGCTCTCTTTTTTTTCCTCCCTCTTAAAATTTAGTGTATAAATGTCATTTATTTCATTTTTTTCTTCTAGAAGTCTGAAATATCTACACCCTAATTTGAGTAAACTAATAATTGTCTTTACAATTTTTGCCAAACATATATTTTCTTTTCCCCATAACTCTTCACATTATTCAGGTGATATAACCTCTTTACTACGAATACATGATTTTCCGCATTCCCTAGACTAGTGATCCAGGTTTTCAGCTTTGTTAAATTTTAGTTTTAAACTGTTTTGATTTTTCTGTATCGTGTCTCCCAATCTTTGCATAAGGAGTATATTCAACAGCAACAACAGTATTTTGAAGCTCTTGCCTGGAACTGCATTTTTTTCCTTTCTCTGCCTGACATTTTCCGTGTGTTGCAGGCAGCTTTCTTCCTGGGACTCAACTTTTGCTTTGTGGCATACAAGCTCAAGGAGTTTTCACTCAGCAACACTGAACAGGAGGCATAATTTTCTTTCAAACTGCCTTCTTGGGAGATTATGTTGTCCCTTTTCTTGACTGTTTGGCTTAATATACAATTCTAAGTTCAAATTCTTTTCCTTCACAACTTTGGAGATAATGCCCTTATTATCTTTTAGGATTTTATGTTGAAAATTGTAAAATTGATGTCAGACTAATTTTTGCTGTTTTTGAGACTAGCTTGCTTTTTCACAATACAATTTTAGGATTCACTTTCTTTTAAATTTGGATTTCAGAAACGTAAGCTGTATTTAGAGCTAACTTTAAAATGTATGTTTAAAACAATGTTCAAAATGTCTGTTAAATGTTCATTTAAAATGTATGTTTAAGATGTACATTAAAAATTAAAATGTACATTTACATTTTTTTCTTAGTGTTCAGTAGTTCCTTTAGACTCAAGTCTTTCTTAAGATTTTTTTTCCTGTTTTTTTTTTATTCTTTTAAAATCATTTTTTTTTTTTTGGTTTGATGCCTTGGCTTACGCCTGTAATCCCAACACTTTGGGAGGCCAAGGTAGGTGGATCACTTGAGCTCAGGAGTTCGAGACCAGCCTGGGTAACACGGCAAAACCCCATCTCTACTAAAAAATACAAAAATTAGCCAGGTGTGGTGGCACACGCCTGTAGCCCCAGCTACTCAGGAAGCCGAGGCAGGAGAATCGCTTGAACCGGGAGGCAAGGGTTGCAGTGAGCCAAGGATCTCACCACTGCACTCCAGGCTGGGCAACAGAGCAAGGCTCCATTTCAAAGGAAACAAAAGTGATTTTTTTTTTTTTGCTCTTTTTTTAAATCACTTTCTGGATCACCCATTATTACAAAGTTACTTTATTTTTTGGATCTGTCGTCCTTGTCTCTTAATTTTTCTCTTTTTCTTTCTCGCTATACTCTTGTTCCTGTGTGATAGGAGACTGCCTCACTTTATCTTCCAAATCAGCAACTCAGTTCTGAACCACTTTCATTTTGTTACCCAGCCCATCGAAAAAATACACCTTTTATAAATCTTGTTTAGAAGTGTTTGCTATTTTCTACTCTTATTTCCACTTATCTTCTTGGTTGGGGATGCAATATGTCTACGTTCATAGTAGGAAAACTCAACACTGAAAAGTTGAAGGTTCTCCCTAAATTGATCAATTGATACAGCATATTTCTGATTCGACTTCTAATAGAGATTCTATGGGACTTGACAAATTGATTTAAAAATTTATGCAGACATGCAAAAGACAAAGAAAAACAGTAAAGATGAAGAATAGAATGAAAAATTGTCAGTACCTGATCTCAATGCTTACTGTAAAACAACAGTATGACAATGTGGTATTGCCATAGAAGTTGATAAATTGGCCAAACATAAAGTAAACAGAGCCAAGAATTAGATACACATGAAAAGAAAGAGGTGACCATACAGAGTAATAGGTAAGGAGGGACTTTCAATAAATAGTACCAGCACAGTTGGTTATCCATATTTTTTTAAACTTTCCATTACATGCAATATTAATTTTAAATAAATTTAAAACTGCAAGTAAAAAGGAAAACTCAAAAAATTTTAAAAGAAAATATAGACAGATACCCTTCTGAGCTAGAAATAGGGAAAGAGTTCACAAACAGAACCAAAAAATTCAATATTTAAAAAGATAACTTTGGCTGCATTGCAATCAAAACGTCTATTTAGCAAAACACAATACGGACAGCTAAAAAAGGGAAGAGATTTTCAGTAGATATGACTGGAAATGAAAAAAGGATTTAGTATTTAGAATATATGCAGCGGTCCTTTAAATCAATAAAAAAAAAAATAAATGAACCAATAGTCAAATGTGCAATGGATGTGAACTGCCGCTACCCGGAAGTGGAAGACATATTCCATACACAAGTGAGATAACTGGCCTCATTAGATATCAAGCAAATGTAAATTAAGATACAATGGTAGACCATTCCATCCCCATGGGATCAGAGGCAACTAATAAACTGATGAGACAGTGGTGGTGTAAGTTTGTATGCTACTTTAGAAACAATTTTTCATTATCTTGTAAAGTTGAACGTGCACTAAGATGTGAGAACTTAGTGATATACTCCCAGGTAAACACCATAAAGAAATTATTGCACAGATGCTCCCAGGGTCAGCACAGCCCAAACCGGGAGCAGCCCGGAGGTTCATCAATAGGAGACTGATTTAGGAGACTGAGGCAGGAGGATAGCTTGATCCCAGATGTTCAAGAATAAGCCTGGCCAACATTGGGAGAGCCTGTCTCTAAAAAACACATTTAAAATTAGTCAGGCACAGCAGCACATGTCTGTGGTCCCCACTACCCAGGAGGCTGCGGTAGGAGGATTGCTTGAGCTCAGGAGTTCAAGGCTGCAGTGAGCTGTGATCACACCTGGGGACCAGAACAAAACCCTGTCCCACCCCCCAAAAAAGAGAATGGATCAGACACAATTGCATATTGGGCACCACTACGCATAAATGAACTACAGGTACACAACAACATGGGTAATTCTGAGAAGCATAATATTATAGACAACAAGTCACTGTGAGGCACCATTAAAAAGAAATGAATTACAGGAGACATGCAGCAGCACGGATGAATCTCAGAAACACAACGTTGCTTACAGAAGACAAATCCCAGACGGCTCCACTCAATAAGTTACCATTTTTGTAATAATCAAAACCAGGCAAAACTAAGCAATGTACTGTTTAGGTATATACATATGGAATGATCTGGCTTTCCTTCTAGCCAAGGAAAAATGTCAGTGAAACAGGCAAGCAAACCTCATTATTAACTAACTTCAGACAGTGCAATTTCTATGTGTCTTTTTCTTAACAGCCACAGTGAGTGGATTTTTCTATATTATCATGTTACCTAATAATGATAAATAATTTCGAAAACACAAGAGCTAAAAAAAAAAAGCTGCCCATAAACTGACATCTTTTTAAAGCACCCCTGCAAAAGGATTGTTTTCTGTGGTGACTACTGATAGACATTCATTCTAATCCAACCATTTCTTACAACCATAGGAGGCAGAGGGAAGAGATGGAAGCATGCTCAGGAATTCTATTGCAAGATGGTGTTTCCACTTAGAGCTGCAGAGCCCAGAGGCACTGCAGAGACAGTGGTCTCTTGCGTATGGTCTCACATTCCTAAGCTGGTCTTAGAATTATTCACTTGTACCCAAGTGACACATGTTGTCCAACTGGTACCCATGCCAGAAGCGGTACTTGCACAACTCTGCTTACATGAGAGTGTAGCATCATCTTTAGACAACTGGAATTTCTGAGGACAGAATTTCCACTTAAAATAAAACCTAACAAGCTCTCTAGAGAAATTAACTAGGGTCAGAGACCCACACTTGCTAAATAAACAAATTGTCGGAGACTAAAATTGACAAGTTTTTCTCCCCCCACTCTTTTTAAACATTAAGAAACTGAATAATCCTATTTTTCCTCTAGCTTCAGATAGAGCAAGTATTCATAAATATTCATTTTTTCCAACTGGAAGCATTAGGCCTTGTTACTTCAAGTGGAACTAACTGAAAATTAATGATGGTTTTCAGAAAAAGCAAGATTATATACACAGAAGCAATTAAACACAAACCTATTAATTATTTAACAACTTGTTAATGAGTAGAATTTCAGCATTCGAGTTGTAACTACTCTAGCTTGCCCCTGCCAAGTCACTTATATATCTTTTCAAAATTTGGCTTTGAGAAGTAAAAGATTGGGGGGATTTTCACAGATTTGCACCTTTCAAAAAAGAATCTGAGATGCCAATTACAGAGAAATGGCAAAGAACAGAGTTGAAAATAGAGCAAAGAAATCCTCTTAAATTTTGATCCAAAACTCAAGACATAGCGAAGTTTAATTTCAGATTTAGAATATTTGTTGTGGGAAAACAAATATTAGTGCCTTTTCTGTTCTATGCATATTTGTACATGTATATTAGGGATTTTAACAAGACTTTGACCAGTTTTCAATTAATTGTGTGTATTATTTTAAGTAAATTCAATTGTACAGAATAGAAAATTTACAAAGTGACTGAAATGGGATCTTCACTTATATTACAGAGACTTAAGCTTTAACCCACAATTTATGCCTATTGAATATTTCACATTTGTTAAATGGCACGACCTATAGGCAAATGTATGATACTGCATCCCAGTACTATTAGACATTATAAACACCTAGAGCAAAAGGATTGGCCTTCTAGGATTATGGAAGGAAATTCTTCAAGTTGCTAAAACACATTTGTGTTTGACTGATTTTCTTTTTTCTCCATTCTGTCCATTTTCCCTATAAGCATTGCAGAACTATCACCTATATCTCACTGTGGCTCAGAACACTATACCCCAAAGTATGTTACCTTGGCATGTTGAGTATTTTGAACTGAAGAATATTGGAAAGACCTCAGAAGCAAGGTTTTTCTGACTTTCTCCCAACTTTCTGTCTCCCATTTCTCTCCTTCCACCAAACAAGTCACAGAAACCAGACTTTCTTCTTCCCAAGGCGGGTCGTAGACACTGAAACCCCTTTCTTCCCAAGCAAGCCATACAACCTAGAAAGGTCTCTCTCCCTTCTCTCTGGAAGACTCTCATTCCAGAGAGGTCCTGCTCCATACCCAGTGGAAGGAGTAGTACACAGAGAGGCCAAGAAGAATGTGAACAGGAAAGTCTTGCTGGGATTTCTCTCCCAGTCTGTTACCACTAGATTCTACTCCTTTGCCCAATTACATTTCTTTTTCTAAATATATATCGGGTCAGTTCCAGGTCTTTGCTATTGTAAACAGTGCCACAATGAACATAAGTGTGCATGTGTCTTTATAATAGAACAATTTATAATCCTTTGGATATATACTCAGTCATGGGATTGATGGGTCAAATGGTATTTCTATTTCTAGGTACTATTTCTAGTGAGGAATCGCCACACTGTCTTCCACAATGGTTGAACTAATTTACAGTCCCACCAACAGTGTAAAAGTGTTTCTATTTCTCCACATCCTCTCCAGCATCTGTCTCCAGATTTTTTAATGATTGTCATTCTAACTGGCGTGAGGTGGTATCTCAACGTAGTTTTGATTTGCATTTCTCTAATGATCAGTGATGATGAACATTTTTTCATATGTTTGTTGGCCTCATAAATGTCTTCTCTTGAAAAGTGTCTGTTCATGTCCTTTGCCCACTTTTGAATGGGTTTGTTTGTTTCTTGTAAATCTGTTTTAGTTCTTTGTAGATTCTGGATATTAGCCCTTTGTCAGATGGGTAGATTGCAAAAATGTTTTCCCATTTTGTTGGTTGCCAATTCACTCAAATGATTGTTTCTTTTGCTGTGCAGAAGCTCTGGAGTTTAGTTAGGTCCCATTTGTCTATTTTGGCTTTTGTTGCCAATGCTTTTGGTGTTTTCATCATGAAGTTCTTGCCTATGCCTATGTCCTGAATGGTTTTGCCCAGGTTTTCTTCCAGGGTTTTTATGGTGTTAGGCCTTATGTTTAAGTCTTTAATCCATCTGAAGTTAAGTTTACTGTAAGGTGTCAGAAAGGGGTCCGGTTTCTGCTTTCTGCACATGGCTACACAGTTTTCCCAACACCCTTTATTAAACAGGGAATCCTTTCCCCATTGTTTGTTTTTGTCAGGTTTGTCAAAGATCAAATGATTGTAGATGTGTGGTGTTGCCTCCGAGGCCTCTGTTCTGTTCCACTGGTCTATATCTCTCTTTTGGTATGAGTATCATGCTGTTTTGATTACTGTAGCCTTGTAGTATAGTTTGAAGTCAGTTAGCGTGATGCCTCCAGCTTTGTTCTTTTTGCTTAGAATTGTCTTGGCTATGCAGGCTCTCTTTTGGTTCCATATGAAGTTTAAGGTGTTTCTTTCCAGTTCTGTGAAAAGAGTCATAGGTAGCTTGATGGGGATAGCATTGAATCTATAAATTACTTTGGGTAGTATGGCCATTTTCACAATATTGATTTTTCCTAACCATGAGCATGGAATATTTTTCCACCTGTTTGTGACCTCTCTTATTTCCTTGAGCAGTGGTTTGTAGTTCTCCTTGAAGAGATCCTTTACATCATTTGTTAGTAGTATTTCAAGGTATTTTATTCTCTTTGTAGCAATTGTGAATGCAGTTCATTCTTTATTTGGCTCTCTTTAAGTCTGTTATTGGTATATAGGAATGCTGGTGATTTCTGCACATTGGTTTTTTATCCTGAGACTTTGCTGACATTGCTTATC
Organism: Cheracebus regulus; assembly: GCA_963574635.1. NCBI lineage: Eukaryota > Metazoa > Chordata > Mammalia > Primates > Pitheciidae > Cheracebus > Cheracebus regulus. The sequence goes on along the minus strand of CAUYQU010007624.1, from coordinate 2,689 downwards.
AACTTAAGGAGATTTTGGGCTAAGTCAATGGGGTCTTCTAAATATACAATCATGTCATCTGCAAATAGAGACAATTTGACTTCCTCCTTTCCTAATTGAATACCCTTTATTTCTTTTTCTTGCCTGATTGTGCTGGCTAGAACTTCCAATACTATATTGAATAGGAGTCATGAGAGAGGGCATCCTTGTCTAGTGCCAGATTTCAAAGGGAATGCTTTCAGTTTTTGCCCATTCAGTATGATATTGGCTGTGGGTGTGTTGTAAGTAGCTTTTATTATTTTGAGATACGTTCCTTTGATACCTAGTTTATTGAGAGTTTTTAGCATAAAGGGCTGTTGAATTTTTTCGAAGGCCTTCTCTGCATCTATTGAGATAATCATGTGGTTTTTGTCTTTGCTTCTGTTTATGTGGTGGATTATGTTTATAAACTTGTGTATGTTGAACCAGACTTGCATCCCTGGGATGAAGTCTACTTGATTGTGTTGGATAAACTTTTTGATGTTCTGTTGAAATTGGTTTGCCAGTATTTTATTCAAGATTTTTGCATCTATGTTCATCATGGATATTGACCTGAAGTTTTCTTTTCTTGTTGAGTCTCTGCCAGGTTTTGGTATCAGGATGATATTGGTCTCATAAAATGATGTGGGAAGGATTCCCTCTTTTTGGATTGTTTGGAATAGTTTCAGGAGTGGAACCAGCTCCCCTTTTCATGTCTGGTAGAATTCAGTTATGAACCCATCTGGACCTGGGCTCTTTTTGGTTGGTAGGCTATTAATTGCTGCCTCAACTTCAGCCCTTGTTATTGGTCTATTCAGGGTTTTGAATTCTTCCTGGTTTAGGCTTGGGAGGGTGCAAGTGTCCAGGAATTTATCCATTTCTTCCAGTTTTACTGGTTTATGCACGTAGAGTTATTTGTAGTAATCTCTGATGGTAATTTGTATTTCTGTGGAATCAGGGTGATATCCCCTTTATCTTTTTTATTGCATCTATTTGATTCTTCTCTCTTCTCTTTTTTGTTAATCTGGCTAGTGGTCTGTCTATTTTGTTGATCTTTTCAAAAAACCACCTCCTGGATTTACTGATTTTTTGAAGGGTTTTTTGTGTCTCTATCTCCTTCAGTTCTGCTTTGATATTAGTTATTTCTTGTCTTCTGCTAGCTTTTGAGTTTTTTTGATCTTGCTCCTCTAGCTCTTTCAATTTTGATGACAGGGTGAATTTTAGATCTTTCCTTGATTCTTATGTGGGCATTTATTGCTATACATTTCATTCTAGACACTGCTTTAAATGTGTCCCAGAGATTTTGGTACGTTGTGTCTTCGTTCTCATTGGTTTTGAAGAACATCTTTATTTCTACCTTCATTTTAGTGTTTATCCAGTCAACATTCAAAAGCCAGTTATTCTGTTTCCATGAAGTTGTGTGGTTCTGAGTTAGTTTCTTAATCTGGGGTTCTAATTTGATTGCACTGTGGTCTGAGAGACTGTTATGATTTCCATTCTTTTGCATTTGCTGAGGAGTGATTTACTTCCAATTATGTGGTCAGTTTTAGAGTAGGTGTGATGTGGTGCTGAGAAGAATGTGTATTCTGTGGATTTGGGGTGGAGAGTTCTGTAGATGTCTATTAGGTTTGCTTGGTCCAGATCTGAGTTCAAGTCCTGAATATCCTCGTTAATTTTCTGTCTCGTTAATCTGTAAAATACTGACAGTGGAATGTTAAAGTCTCCCACTATTATTGTGTGGGAGTCTAAGTCTCTTTGTAGGTCATTAAGAACTTTCTTTATGTATCTGGGTGCTCCTGTATTGGGTGTGTATATATTTAGGATCATTAGTATTCTTCTTGTTGCATTGATCCTTTTACCATTATGTAATGCCCTTCTTTGTCTCTTTTGATGTTTGTTGGATTAAAGTCTATTTTAACAGAGACTAGAGTTGCAACTCCTGCTTTTTTTTTTCTCTCCATTTGCTTGGTAAATCTTCCTTCATCCATTTATTTTGAGCCTATGTGTGTCCTTGCATGTGAGATAGTTTTCCTGGATACAGCACACTGATGGTTTTTGACATTTTATCCAATTTGCCAGTCTGTGCCTTTTGATTGGGGCATTTAGCCTATTTACATTTAAGGTTAATATTGTTATATGTGAATTTGATCCTGCCATTTTGATGCTAGCTTGTTGTTTTGACCATTAGTTGGTGCAGTTTCTTCATTGTGTCAATGGTCTTTTTTTTTTTGGTACATTTTTGGAGTGGCTCATACTGGTTGTTCCTTTCTATGTTAAGTACTTCTTTCAGGAGCTCTTGTAAGGCTGCCCTGGTGTGATGAAATCTCTCAGCAATTGCTTGTTCATAAAGGATTTTACCTCTCCTTTTCTTATGAAGCTTAGTTTGGCTGGATATGAAATTCTAGGTTGAAAGTTCTTTTCTTTAAGGATGTTGAATGTTGGCCCCCACTCTCTTCTGGCTTGTAGGGTTTCTGCTAAGAGATCCACTGTGAGTCTGATGGGCTTCCCTTTGTAGGTAACCCGACCTTTCTCTCTGGCTGCCCTCAGCACCTTTTCCTTCATTTCAACCCTGGTGAATCTGATGATTATGTGCCTTGGGGTTGCTCTTCTTGAGGAATATCTTTGTGGTGTTCTCTGTATTTCCTGGACTTGAATATTGGCCTGCCTTGCTAGGTTGGGGAAGTTCTCCTGG
>CAUYQU010007622.1:0-64561 GCA_963574635.1 Cheracebus regulus | reverse complement strand
TTTCATGACCAAGAACCCAAAAGCAAATGTAATGAAAACAAAGATAAATAGCTTGGACCTTGTTTCTCATATTTCTTTAGGCTAAATCTGACCAAAATAAAGAATATATGGATAGAGACCAGGGAAGGATTTTTAAATTTTTCTCTTTGTCAATCTTCTCCAGAAAGAATTAATTGCATCTGAGATTCTGAAGAAATTACAAAGTATTTTGGGAGTGCAATAGGACTTAGGACTTTGTGGCCTAGCCACACAAATTAATCATCTCAGTATCAGAGGATTTCAATAAGAAAGCTGCGACCTCCATGAGATATCCTTGGAAGGGTGACTTCAATATGGCTATTACCGTTGTTCCTTCTCACATTTGTTTTTTTGTTTTGTTTTGTTTTGTTTTTATGTTTTATGTTTTGTTTTGTTTTTGAGTCAGAGTCTAGCTTTGTTGCCCAGGCTGGTGTACAGTGGTGGCTCACTGAAACCTCCCCCTCCTGGATTCAAGCAATTCTCCTCCCTCAGCCTACTGAGTAGCTGGAACTACAGGCACATGCCATCATGCCTGGCTAATTTTTGTATTTTTAGTAGAGGTGGGGTTTCTCCATGTTGGCCAGGATGATCTTAATCTCTTGACCTCATGATCCGCCCACCTCAGCCTCCCAAAGTTTTGGAATTACAGGCATGAGCCACCACACCCAGCCCCAACATTTGTTTTTAAGACAGGGTCTCACTCTTTCACCTGTGCTGGAGTGTTCCCTGCTGACTACAGCCTCGACCTTCCAGGCTCAAGTGATCCTCCTGCCTCAGCCTCCCAGCTTCTCACACTTTTACTTACCTCTAATCTTCTTGCAGCCCTTCATTTATCTTTCTCCCTTCCCACAACCTGACTTCCATCTGATCAGTGCTTGCCAAAACTCTCAGGACAAAGATCCTCAAAAACACTTCTGACATCTAAGAACTTTACTTCCAGTACCTTCCTCAGCTCATGGCTCTGTTTCAAGGAAGAAGTCTTAATTCTAGCAAGGCTTAGAAACTGTTGACCATTGTTTCCATGAAAAGCACATTTTTAAGGCAAAATTGTTGACTTACGTCTAGAGCGCTGGAGTATGATGCCTTCTTTGTTGGATACAGCCTTCTTGTCTTGTTTCTAGGAAAGTATATATCTCATTTCCAAGAATCTGATTAGACTGTAAACTATTGAGAATTTGTTCTCTGTGTGACACAAGTCCGTCTCCTCCCTGAATGCCTCACATATGGACTGCACCTTGCACATAAATATGGAGTCACTAAATACCTGTGTGTATCTCTGAAGTGACTAGGATGGACCTAAAATCATGTGCCAATTGTATTCTAGCTTTTTGGAAAGTATCACGAGCATTCCTTCTCTGAGTTAGCCTTGGTAGGGGTAAGAATTAAAAAAAAAAAAAAAAAGAAGCTCTCCTTGAGGATAAAAAGCATTGTAACAATAAAGTATTAGTATAACTCATAACTACTTTCTCGTGCTATTCTCCATGCTTTGATTTTGGTTAAACCAAAAATCCCAAGCTTAAAAAAAAAAAAAAAAACCCACTTGCTTTGCAAAGACCTATTCTGTAAAAAGGAAATCAAGGGCCAGGTGCAGTGGCTCAAAAATCTCCATCCATTCATTCTGAAATACAGGGCTCCTGTACCTCTTGCGTTTGGATGCTGCTAAAAGTAAAACAGTGTTGGGAGATTGTCCCCTTCCTATCTGACTGGATCTTGGCCAGAAGGAGAATGACAAGGAAGGGGGAGGCTGATCTCTCTCTGGCTCCCCAAACACTGGGTTACCAGTACTCTTGGTTGTACAGCATAGCCCTGACCCCAATATCTCCATTCCTTGCCTTGGCAGCAGCTCTTCTTGGCAAAGAAATCAATCGGTAAGCTTGACTAGATTAGGATGCAAAATATTTAACTTACATATATTACAGAGAAGAGTTTTTTCATATTCTGAAATCTAGAGATGAGTCATTGATATTCATTCCTAAATAAATCCCATTCTCATTATTGGGGAGAGCAGGTTATTTTGGTAACTCAAGCAGGATGACCTAATTAAAACTTGATATAAAAATTCAGCATGCCATACAGTACTTTACCTGCTCAAAGTAAACACACACAAGCACAATTTATTTTACTGGCACATACTTCATGCAAAATTACTAGTGAGTATATCACAACCAATTACAGGCCACTGTATATGCAAATTATTACTCTTTCAATTATTTATAGAGAACTATGAGTGTACACAGCCCTTCATAGAGCATCAAACACAGAATACAAGGACTCTGAATGAGGAAATCAGAATAGCAGGGACTTTTCATGGAATGACATGGTTAGGTGGCAGAAAAATCAAATGAAATTCATTCGCAAACAGCTGAAGAAGAGAATGAAAAAAATGTATTTTACAAATTTGCTCTTCAGGAAAGTGAGTGGAAGCTAGTCACCAGAACAAGCATCAGCCCCATACAAATCTGGGACCATAGCAAGTGTTTTTATTATGTCCTCTAGCTACTATCCCCTACCCTTATCCTTCTATATCATTTACTGTAAGTAACGTTCTGGACTTTGTTTTTATTTATTTATTTTTTACTCAAACCTATATTCAATAAAAGACCCCATAAGCAAAAGTTAAGAGAAATGAAACAAACTGAAATACAATAATTACAACACAGCGGGCAGTCAAGGATAAATGTCTAGAATATATGGAAACCCTGAAAATCAATAAGAAAATGACAAACTACCCACCTCCAACTCATAGACAAGTTATCTGAAAAAGCAGTTACCATAAAAAGGAGAACAAATGGTCAGTTCAGTTACACATATGAAAAAATGTTCATCATCAGTAACTGGTGGGAATGCCAATTGAAGTAAGATATCATTTTTAAGTTTAAAAACTTGGTTATATGTTGGCAATGACAAAGGAAATTAGAAACTCTCAAACAGCTGAGTGTATATTGGTATGGCTATTTTAGAGAAAATTGCCAGGTTTTATTAAATTGTTTTTTGTTTACATGCATGTCCAATTCCATTTCTTGTTTACCACCCAAGAATTACACTTATAGTTTATTCAGGAGATATGTTCAACAATGCTTTTAAAAAGCTATTTAGAGACTGGGTCCACCTGTAATCCTAGCACTTGGGGGCCGAGGTGGGCATATCACCTGAGGTCAGGAGTTCGAGGCTAGCCTGGCTAATATGGTGAAATCACACCTCTATTAAAAATACAAAAAATTAGCCAGGCATGGTGGCATGCATCTGTAGTCCTAGCTATGCAGGAGGCTGGGGCGGGAGAATTGCTTGAACTCAGGAGGCAAAAGTTGCAGTGAGCTGAGATTTTGTCACCGCACCCTAGCCTAAGTGACAGAGTGAGATTCCTTCTCAACAAAATAAAATAAATAAATAAATAATAAAAAATGATAAAAACATATTTAGAGCAGTGAAAGTGTTCTGTATGCTACTTTAATGGTAGATACATGACATTAGGCATTTGGCAAAACTCAGAACTTTAGAACACAGAGTGAGTGATTCCCAAAATAAATGAGGGCTTTTGCAATAATATATCAATATTGGTTCATCAGTGGTAAGAAATATGCCATGCTAATGCAAGATATTAGTAATTGGAAGGAGAAAATGTTGTATATGGGAACTCTCTGTACTTTCTGCTCAATTTTTCTATAAAACTAAAAAACTGCTCTAAAAGATTATTTATTTTATTTTATTTTTTAGACAGGGTCTTCCAATATCACCTAGGCTAGAGAGGAAGGGCTCAATCACAGCTCACTGCAGCCTCAATTTCCCAGGCTCAAGCCTCAGTCTCCCATGCATTCACCACCACACCTGGCTAATTTTTAAATTTTTTTGAAGAGATGTGGTCTCCCTATGTTGCCCAGGCTGATCTCAAACTCATGGGCTCCAGTGCTGAGATTACAGGCATGAGCCACCTCACCTGGCCAATTATTAATTTTTTTTAATAAATAAATGAGAAGGCTTTAATGCTATTTGAGATACGGTGGTGGTGTTAACAATGCCAATACTGAAAATGGGATGATGAAGAAAAAAGAAGTGTGTGTATGTATGTGTATGTGTGGGCCTACAGACAATGGTGGTAGTAAACATTTTTTTGTTTGTATTTTCCTCTCTCATTTTTTTTTTTTTGAGATGGAGTCTTGCTCTGTTGCCTAGGCTGGAGTGCAATGGCATGATCTTGGCTCACTGTAACCTCTACCTCCTGGGTTCAAGCAATTCTCTACCTCAGCCTCCCGAGTAGCTGGTATTACAGACGCCTGCCACCATGCCCGGCTAACTTTTGTATTTTTAGTGGAAACGGGGTTTCAACATCTTGGCCAGGCTGGTCTTGAACTCCTGACCTTGTGATCCACCAGCCTCAGCCTCCCAAAGTGCTGGGATTACAGGCATGAGCCACAGCACCCAGCCTCCTCTCTTTTTAAATGTAGAAATGCCCTTTCTTCAATTAAAAACTAAGCTTCTTAAGAGCTGAAAAGCTTTTGTTAATGTAGTATTCCTTTTTAGTCAGTGATATAGTTTGGATACTTGTCCTCTCCAAATCTCATGTTGAAATTTGATGCCCAGTGTTAAAAGTGGCTCCTGGTGGGAGGTGTTTGGGTCACAGGGTGAATCCCTCATGAATCGCTTGGTACCCTCCCCGAAGTAGTGAGTGAGTTCTCACTCCAATCGTTCATGATCTTTTGCTTAAATGATTCTGGCACCCTTCCCCCGACCTCGCTTTCTGGATTGCTTTCTCATCATGTGGTGCCTCTTCCTCTTCCCCTTCCACTGTGACTGGACATTCCCTGAAGCCCTCCCCAGATGCAGATGCTGGTATCATGCTTCTTGTGCAGTCTGCAGAACTGTGAGCCAAATAAACTTCTTTATAAATTACCCAGTGTCGGGTGTCCTTTATGGCAATGCAAATGGACTAAGAAAGTCATCCTAAACAGAGAAATATTAATGCCATTAATGTTGTCATTATCCGGACAAATATTATAACTTAAGATCAATCAGAAATACATATCTGACAAGTAGTGCAATCCTTTGTCAGTCAGAGCACAACATTTTAGAATAAACCAAAAGTCTGTGAGAAAAATTAAAAATGACAGTAGGATACATTAACATGTTTGTTTTTCTTAAAAATAACTTACATGTTAAAAAAATTAAAGACAGAAAAAGGACTTTTATATTTTATGAATTTTCTATGATAAATTTCTTTTTCCTATATGTCTAGAACCACTTGCTTATCCTGGTCTCCACATTTTGCCTCCCTGTACCCCACCACATGCACACATTTATAACCAACTCTTCTACATTCACTTAACAGTTGAACTACAACAAGTGATGTGTTTCACTGTTGTGTGTCTCTTGTTTGTTTGTTGTATTTCATTTCTGGCATCATACCTCTCTTGCTTTCACCTCTTTCCTGCCTTCTCACTTATAAATCTTAATTAGACATGGTAGCATTGCCAGCTCTCATCTGCCTCTCAGCTTCCAAGTCTTTGTGTCTATCCTTCTACAGGGCTATAAGCCAAAGCTTCCAGACAAATTGGATGGTATATTAGCAGGTTACCAAGCAATCCTTCCATGGATTCAAAGGACACTAAGTAGAGCCCCAAGATTAAAGTTCAAAAACTGAAAAACCTTCTTGGGTTTTAGGTTGAGTTTTTGAGATATTGACGTTTACACAAAGAGGTCATCATCATCTGATATTTGAGAAGGACTCTGGAGTCAGACCAAAGGACTGTTGAAAGATCCAAGCCATTGCAAATTGACTTGGCACAGGAAGATCCTCCTGAAGAGTAAAGAAAACCAGCACAGTGTCACTTACAGCAGCAAACACCATATGCTTGACTCAGCATCCATTACTGGGGAGGTGACAGAACCAGAGAAACACAAATCTGACAAGTAGGGCAATCCTTTGTCAATCGGAGCACAACATTTGTCTTTCTCAAATCAGTTATACGGATATACTCTTTGCCAAGAAGTTCCACAGAAACCTGAAAATGTATGCTTTTATTATGATGGGTTTTCATTTCAATTTTGAAATTCTGGGACAACTGCTTAAAAAAGGAAAGATGTGAAGGAAGGGAAAGCACATTCAACTAAGACGGGTTTCTTGTCAAGATCTAAAATATGTCAAGACACACTTCTGTCTTTCTTGAGGATAGAAAGTAATTGGGAAGAGAAGGAATACATAGAATTATTGAATGAGGCTTGCTGTTCCTAGCTCCTTAAACTTTAGAGAATAATGTAAAATAAACGTACTGTTGGCTAAAATGTTTGTGAAAATGGGCATTGTATTTCAGGTTGTTTTAAAGATCTCATGATTAAATAAGATTAGTTTCATAACCAAAGCAGTAGTTTTTAAGGAAATTTTGAATAAATCAAATGAGTAAGAAAATAGAAGTAGGACTTGAGAATTTAATTCAGATTATACATTTTTTGAATGAGTACAGTAACAGAATAACACGGAAACAGCTTGAGAAAACTTTTTTCTCTTTTTCATATCCTTTCATACCAAAGGATAAAAGAATAAATCAAAGTTTGTAGAAGTAAAGTTAATAATAATTGGAGGTGGTTTTATAAAGATAAGGAGATAAAATGTAAGACATATATATCAAGAGAATGTGTTATATATGACTGTAGCATTGTATTGGGTACTTTTTGATTAATTACATTTGTTTAGTTATAAACTACCTTTTCATTGGAAGACATCAAAGTTGTGTATGGGAAAATGAAAATATTCCCCTCCTCACCTTTAACCCTACCCCTCTGGTAATCAGTACTAACAACATGGAATGTATCCTTTCACATTTCATCTTGATAAGCAATAAAAATGTTTTAAATTTTCTTAGACCAAACTTGGAATTCCTTGCAAACATGAATCATGTATGATTGAACTATGAACCTCAGTAAATAAATAATAATAAAAATAAACAGATTAATTAATGAATGTTTGCCACTGTTTGATGGTTAAATGTCTTGAGGCAGAATATTGCATCTTATTCATCTCTGTGTGCTAATAAGCTAGAACATCACCATGCAGTAGTATTGAGTCTATTCGTTTTTCTTGAACTGTTGAAGAAATGCATGAAGATGAACTTCAGTCCTAAATTGGTTAATTACAGGGGAAAGTAGAGAAGAAAAAGAAACAATAAAATGAATCAAAACACATAAGGAAAAGAGATAAAGAATGTATGAGAGAAATAGTGAAAGAAAGACAGAGGAGGAAGAAAAGAGAAGTGGAGGAAGATAAAGAACAAAAGAGACCTGAAGAGAAAGCCCCATAGTTAGAAAATGCACATGGTAGCAGGAAAGAGAAGAGACCCCCGAAACAGAGTACATTTTCGAAGTCTCAGTAATCTACCTGTCAAGAGCCATTCTTAACTCATCTTACATCCTTTACCTCCAAGCTTAACTAATCATTGAGAATATCTCTGATGTTTGGCTCATACTTTCCCTTTCTTAACCAGCCTTTTCACTCCATTTTTCTACCTAACCATAATCCATTATGTATATAGCCATTGAATTAATTCTCACTGCAATGCTGTTTAAATCGTAACATTTACTGCTAAAACTAGTTTTATGTATTATTCATGCTTAATATTCAAACTCATTATCCCCAAGTTCAAGGCACTCTATAAAGCACCCTGTTTACCTTCTGAGTGTTTTCACGGGTCTAGCCAACATAGCTAGATTGTCGTGTCTAACGTAGTGTATATGTTTCCATTTCAACTGCATCTTACCTAACACAGACTCTTCTTGCCCCAATCCATCCAATGCAGTGACCCTCATTATTCCGCAGCTGTTAATGCTCTTTTGAATGCCTAGAATGTTAATAACATAGTCTCTAAAGTACAATGACATGTAGCTAGCTATTACAGATGCATTCTCTTAAAACTTCCTGAGAGAGTGTGTGATTGCTCCCTTCATTACTTCATGGAATATATGATGCAGCTGGGCCCAGTGGCTCACATCTGTAATCCCAGCACTTGGGAGGCGGAGGCAGGTGGATCACTAGGTCAGAAGTTCGAGACTAGTCTGGCCAATGTGGTGAAACTTCATCTCTACTAAACATACAAAAAAATTAGCCAGCCATGATGGCGCACGCCTATAATCCCAGTTAATCAGGAGCCTGAGGCAGGAGAATCCCTTAAACCCAGGAGACGGGGGTTGCAGTGAGCCAAGATTGCACCATTGCACTCCAGACTGGGCAACAGGGTGAGACTCTGTCTCAAAAAAAAAAAAAAAATAGAATATATGATGCACCTACACTCTGCCAAGGAATAATGACTAAAAAATCATAGTTCCTACATTCACTGAGCCTGAAGTCTAGTGAAAATGATGAGTACATACAATAATGCATTAGGATTACTAACAAGAGAAAGAAGGTGCCCCCAGACAGAGACTAATACATATGGCATAATGGTAATAAACCAAAACAAACTTTACAAACTTTATGATATTTTGGGAGGAATTTCTGTTTGACTCTAAACCTAATTGAGTTGTACTAGGAAATATAATCAGTGACTAATTCATGTTATATCCTATGATAGAGGTCTTGAAAGAGGTCGAAGAGATTTTTTATTATGCCACACCATCTACTTCTTATCTCAGGAACCCAGAGTTGTCTTTCTTCTGCACAAGGAGTACTTTTTGAGGCTACTAGAGTATGTTTTCTCTTTTATCTTTGGCAATTACTTTCAGAGTTCCAGAAAACAGCAGGCAAGGAAACAGGATTGCTGATTAAATTTAGGTCATTGGAGTTATAGCACTCATAGTGCATGTCACTCTTTGCAAAACACCATGTACATTCCTCAGCCTCTCAGAGCAGCAAGGTGAGGTAGCCAGAAAATATTCTGTCCCCAGCGATCTTCTGTCCAACTATTTTAATATCCACTGGCTATTTTTTGAGGAATCTTTTATTACTATGGTTATTGTAAAATTATCAGTCTTGTTAATATTGGCCTTTCTGATGGATATGGACTCTTCACTTGATTGTAATTTTAATTGGCATTTTTCAGATTTCAGATTATATACAGCAAATTTTCATATAATTATTATTCATTGGCCTCTTCTTTGAAATGCCTGTTTGAGACCCAAGTCCATTTCTTTTAAAATGTTACTTATTTATTTTATATTTTGACAACATTAGGTGGTTTTTGGTTACACGGATTAATTGTATAGTGGTGAAGTCAGGGCTTTTAATGTATCATTGCACAAATAGTGTACATTGTACCAAATAGGGAATTTTTCATCTCTTTGTACATTTTTAATATCAGATCATATGTCTTTAAAAATATGATTCTTAAGTGAGTTATGTTTATTTTGAACAATATCTGCCTTTCTGCACCTTTCCTTTCTAGTGTTTATATTGATGAACAGAAATATAATGATATATTAACTTTTTTCATATCAATTTTTAAAAATTTTTGGTTAAGGCTTTTTGTGTCCTATTTAGGAATTTCTTACCATTACTCCTAACATTATATTTTTAAAGCTGTATTGTTTAATCTTTCATGTTGACATCTGCAATCCACAAGAAGGCTAAAAAACCAATCAGTGAGGTAAATGTCCACCTCAAGAAAATAGGAAAACCGTAAAGAACAAACTCAAATACAGTATAAAGGCTATAATAAAATAAGAACAGAAATTAATTATATAGAACATTGAAATACAGTAGAGAAGATGAATAAAAATAAAATTTGATTATTTGAAGACAATAAAATAGAAAAGACAAGAGAGCAAATATCAAGAATAAAAATAAGAGTATCACCATAGATGCTGAGACATTAAAATGATTATAAAATGATATTATAAACATGTCTATGTTCATAAGTTTGAATTGACACCAAATGAAATAGACTATTAGCAAAGTCCTATAACTACTAAATTAAACAGGTAATTAAAAACCTTTTCTGGTCTTCTTATGCTCATTGAAACACCCTCACCACCTAACGTAGGCCTCCAATTATTCTAAATGCCCAACAAATATTTTATAAGTGACTAGCTGGCTTTTCAGATCAATTGCATCGACAATGGAGTTATAGCACTCATGGTACAGGTCGCTCTTTGCAAAAACACCAGGTACATGACTCAGCATCGACAGTTATTGGGAGAGTAAGCAATATTGCAAAGGGAGATAGGAGAATAAAGAATGAAACATTCAAAAATTCCTGTATTATCTGATGAAACAATTCCTTATGCTGAAATTTACCCCAAAGAGTTTGCCAAAAACATACAAAATATGTGTCCCTTTAAAAATATCATTATAAAATGTAAGCGAGGTCAGTGTCCAAAAATAGGATGCAATGTATTTTTTATAATATTGATCAGAAAATATTAAATTTATGTCTCATTCAAACAAATCTTTACAAAGTCAAAGTTCAGCTTGCCACTAGATCCATTTGTCTGGATACATCTGTATAATTGGCCAAGATGTCTCTCAGACTTAAGGGTGGATTTTCCAATGACATAGTATATCATCAACCACCCAGCCACAACTTAACTATACAAATATTACAAATAATAACTTACCTTTTTGTTACACAAAAATGAAATTTTATTTCATTTTTTTAGGTTTCCTATTTAAAATCTATGCGTTTCTTCTTTAAAAAGTAGGTTTGAATCTGCTTCCAATAAAAGATATATACATATGACATTGAATTAAATTTTAAAAATTATAAATAGAATTGAATATTTTGAAAGTGATGCCATTGCAGCTGGTGACTTTAATAGTGTGAGATAAACCCCTGGATCTCTCCCTATTGGACATCTGATTTATGTTACTTCCCTTAGCTCTCTACCTCCCTACTTTTAGTTACTCATGTTTGGAGTGTGTCGTGTGACCTCAAAAAATTTGTGTGATAAGATTATGTCATGTAAGTATGCATATGATACTTATATGATAGTAGACATATGCATATTATTGATTGATGTGCATATAATTTAATCATATACATATAGGTATGGGATAGATGCATTAAATACATTTAGGCATTAAAAATCATCTTGTAGAATGCTTTGACATTAGAAAATACAAGGTATTGTTGAACGAACAAAAACATTTACAAAACAGCAAACACAGCATATTCTCAACTTTGTAATTTTGCCTAGAATTAAGTAACTATATTTATAGGCAGAATATATGGTAGTACATATTGTGGGTTGTCAGCACAAAATATCTACTCCTCTAGCCTGCCTAAAATTTGTATTATTCAGATCAATATATTTTTTCAAAACACATTAGCACTAAAAAGCGTTTTTTTTTTCCATTTGCTACAGCAAACAGATTTTGAAATGAACATGACACATTTTTCAGAAATGAGGAGATGATGAGGACAGATGTTTGCCTAATTCCTGCCCCCTTGAACATGATCTGCCTCACATTCTGAGTTGCTATAAGTACAAAGCAGGTACTGAGTAATGAAAACATACATAACAAAAGCAAGGAACAAGAGGTCAGTTCCTAATCTGGGACAGGACAGATCCAGGATGAGACACTGAGGCTAAAATTGACTCATGAAAATTTTGCGTAGGATGGTCTTAAGTCAGAGCCAGCCACTGCACTCCATCTATGCACCTCTGTTTCACAGGTAATTCATGTTTAAAGGTCAATTCACCCAGGTTCTGTAAAAGACATATCTCCAGCTTGTTTAAGTTTCTGCTAATGCCTCATTATATCTATTACCACTATGTCAAAGTACACACCTTATATGAGGAATAACTAAAGGGTTTTCAACTTAGTGCTGAGCAAGAAATAAGAGATTGTTGTAGAGCAAGGTAATGAAAAAGATTGAGCTACAGAAATTTAAAAATAAACTATAACTAGGTATAAAGATTGTACTGATGTTAGGGGCCATAAATTCTGAGAGATGCACATGATAAGAGATTAAAGGGTTACAAATCACTTCTATCATAACACATATATTTTAGTGTAATTGCCTATTTATTTATGTGTCTCTTCAGTAGCCTATGAATTTCTCGAATGCAGGGTCTATATCATCTTCATCTGTGTACCCCCGCCCCAACACACACACACTTAGTAAAGTGTTTGGCATAGAGAAATTTAATAAATATAAGTTGAGAATATAATTTTATGAATGAGAGCTAATGAGAGAGAAAGAAATAACAATATGCCATCCAGAAGAAGTAAAAGCAATCAAGTTATCTTTTATACAAATACTAGAGACTTAGAAGTTTCAGGGATAAGGAGTTCAAGCCCATGGGTAGAAATGGTATTCCCGCCTCTGGTGAAAAATGAACTTAAAAGCATACTTCTTCCATGTTTTAAACAAGGTATTATTGAGATCTATAAGAAGGAGCAATTTTCATCATTGAAAATGAAAAAGAAATAAGATATTTCTGCTGCAAGAGAAATTTAGATTAATGTTACTGAGAAAGAAAAGAATGAACAATTGTAATAGTCAAATGCTGCCCAGTTTTTAAGAACACCAAACTAGATTCACATTTTCATGTGCCTGAGGTGATTAGGTGAAATCCTGAATGAATATGGAGACAAATATATGAGGTAGGCTGCTACGTTCATTCAAATTTTAAACCGTGATATTCTATAATTGCAACATAAATTCCTCATTTTAAAGATAGTTGTATAATACATGCTGCAAAATAGAAAATTAACAATTGGAAAAAAATGAAGTCCAGAGATTCCAGATTAAAATTTGATTTTTATATGGAGTTATATTTGCTTACCTTAGATTGTAAGGACATGGTATTAAAATAGTTCTATTAGCAGGGTGCTGTGGCGTCTGCCTATAGTCCCAGCTACTCGGGAGGCTGAGGTGGGAGGATCACTTGAGCCCAGGAGTTCTGGGCTATAGTGTGCTATGCTGATCGGGTGTCCACACTAAGTTAGGCATCAATATGGTGACCTTCCGGGACCGGGGGACCCCCAGGTTGCCTAAGGAGGGGTGAACCGGCCCAGGTCGGAAACGGAGCAGGTCAAAACTCCTATGCTGATCAGTAGTGGGATTGCACCTGTGAATAGCCACTGCACTCCAGCCTGGGCAATATAGTGTGACCACATCTCTTAAAAAATAAATTAAAAAAAATAAAATAGTTCTATTCATAGTTCTAATAATAGCTCTATTTTGGATATTTGAAACAATATTTGGGAGGAAAACATATTTTCAAAAAGTTCAATATACACACTCTTGAGATCATTAATATCTCTCATAAATCTATTATGTAGACATTATACTAAACAAAATACATTTTATAGAAGTAATTCTTTAGAAGTAATTCATCTTCATTTACTCATTAAACACATTGAGTAATATGCCTTTCTCTGTGCCTAACTCTGTCCTATCAGTTTTGGGGTTACACCGATGTCAATATCATATCTGGCATGCCTAATGCCATTTTCTTCTTCCTCGTACAATTCTCAGATAATTAAGCTCTTTCTCATCAACCCCAGACATGCCCTCAACATCCTTCTCATCACAGGACTTTAGGCAGCCACTAACATTTGATGAAAAGTAGCATGTAAAATGCATCTGATTTGCCATTTCTCATATGTGACACCAAAGAAGTAACAGCCTAGTTGAAGTTAGTACACAGCTCATGAATGTTTGTGTGTTCTGATAAGGCAGGATTTTGATAATTTGTGTGGACTATATGAGTTTCAGTGGAGGAGGAGGTCACTGCAGGCTGGAGCAGGAACAGAGGTGAGTTCAGGTAATTGGTCTGCCACTTGGCAGTGTTGAAATGTGGCTTTGAGTTTAAAGTGGGAAAATGATCAAACAGAA
Source organism: Cheracebus regulus (assembly GCA_963574635.1). Taxonomy (NCBI): domain Eukaryota; kingdom Metazoa; phylum Chordata; class Mammalia; order Primates; family Pitheciidae; genus Cheracebus; species Cheracebus regulus. Next base: position 50,777 of record CAUYQU010007622.1, on the reverse strand, counting down.
CAAAACAGTAGGAACCAAAATGTAGGTAGAGGATGAATGTGCAGTGTAGTCATCATTATGCAAAGTAATATTTCTTTTTTTAAATGTGCACTAATGTAATTACTTTAATCTCCAAGGAAACATCCAATTCTAGCTTATTTTACTGGGTTTGTTGAATAAATATACCTTCTCCTATCCATGTGCTCAGTGAATTTTAAACTTCTGACATGTTCCTCTTCAGCTTGTGTCTTTCTAGCTAGAGTTTAAATTTTCCAGTCTATCGCCTCTTACTCCCTTGAGCATTTTATTTGTCATTCTCTGTACAAGTTGCAAGCACATGGACACTTTCTTGAAAGGAATAAAGGGCTATGGTGACAATAACTCCTCATGTGCAGACTCATGTGAGTTTATAAAGTGCTGGTGCAAACAGTCACTGTCCCAGGAAATCATCTTGCATGGTTTATTCCTGGAGTTTCTCTTTCACACATCATCTATCATTAATCTTCTTTTATTCAAAGAAATTATCAGATACCAACCACTCTCAAAGTTCTGTCTAAAACATTGGAGTTAAAGGATTAATGAGAAATGATCTTTGCCCTCAAAGAGCAAACGTCCAATGAATTCAACATATGCATAAAAAGATAATCATTTAAAAAATTGAGCAAAATGCAATGATGTCTATGTTCACTGAGTGTCTGGAAAACAATAAGAAGTGTCTATAGCTTAGCTTGGGGAAGGGATAAATCAAGGAAGACTTCTTGGAGGCCAAAGTGCCCAGTTTGTATCCTGAAGACTAAAATGATATTGGCCAAAGAGAAAGACTTCTGAGGAATACGGTGTTATCCCATAAGCAAATGACATAAACCATTTGCTATTATTGTGTTTCTGACCACAACACACAACTAAGTTTTGGTTTCTAATCAACAGTCACCTGTATTTCAAAACTGCAATATCATATCCTGAGTTCATAGTTGCATGTTTCTGATTCAGCATAGAGAATATAATACTGGCCTAGTCTATGATGGCTCACAGGTGATACAGAAGGAACCCACTACCCAGTGATGAGAAAATAGATTTCCTCTAGATTAGTGCTTCTAAAAGTATTGTCCCTAGATGTGCAGCATCAGCTTCACCTGCGACCATGTTAGAAATGAACATTCTCAAGCCTCACCTGGAACCTGCTGAATCAGAAACTCTATGGGTATGGTCCAGCAATGTATGCATTACCAAGCACTTCAAGTATTTCTGATATACTAAATGTTTGAAAACTTTTCAAACTTCCCTAAATAAGAGCTGAATCATATCATAACAATGAGCATTGGTTTCTCCTAAAGAAAGTCTGAATGTTCTTACCATTAAGGGAGAACAATGAATGATAGCCAGCTGTTCAATGTTATTCATGAATATAATATTTAGAAAAATGTATAAGAAGACAGTAATAGGCCCAATGTGGTGGCATCTGCCTTTAATTCCCATGCTGTAGGAGGCCGAAGGCAGAATCACTTGAGGCCAGGAGTTCGAGACCAGCCTGGGCAACATATCAAGGGCCTCATTTCTACAAAATATTTTAAAATTTGCCAACTGTGGTGGCACATGCCTGTAGTCCTAGCAACTCAGGAGACTGAGGTAGGAAGATAGGACAAGCACAAGAATTCAAGGTTACAGTGAGCTATAATGGCACCACTACACTCCAGCCTGGGCAACAGAGCGAGACCCAGTCTGTCTTAAAAAAAAACAAAAAAAAAAAAACAAAAAAAAAGAGGAAGATAGTAATCATATTTAGAAACTCTATTTCTTTAGGCACTTTTGTTAATGAAAGAATTATCTATGTCTTTCAAAAACTACATGGCCCTCCTTTTAAACCAAAGACTTCAGATCTTTCTATTGTACTCCATTTGTACTCCACATTAGAATTTCTCTATGCCAAAGAATTATGAAAATCTATATTTTGCCATTGTACCACTTTAATATTCATTTTAATGACATAATATAAAAATTCCACTTTACTAAGAACACCCCTAGCATAAATACCCTGTAATAGGACATTTTAATTTCAGTAGCAAAGAAACTGTTCTCCTGCATTGCTCTAACATGATGGATAAAAGCATGCAAATTCACTTTTTAGTACAACCTTTGGTCTACATTAGCAAAAATAAATATTAACATAAGAAATATATGATGGAAAATCTTTAGCACTATATGAACAATTAATTCAAAATGGTGTATTGATCTTTAAACCCCCTAAAATAAAATGTGTTAAGCAATTCTAAATGTTTCTCTAGCAAAAGCCTCCAGTGTTTCACACATTTTTAGATAACTTAAGTAGAAAGAACTTACTAAACATTGAAGCAAATCTTGATGGTTTGGATGGGAAATCAGTGGGCCTCACTAGTCAGACAGAATTTCATAGTTAGAAATATATTCTTATAATAGCTTTGAAGTCAACTTCTTTTAATATAGGTAAATATTATATTTCTTGCATTTTGATTTCCTGCTAAAAAACAGTAAATATTCATATAAAGTACTCTCCCAACGTCACGTTCACTTGAATGGAATAGCTGGTTTAGAGGGAACCTAAAACTCTGAGAGGAACTCCATCAATTTGGATACAAAACCAGGAAAGGGGTTCCATGCTGTGGAGAGAACATGTGGGAAATATGCATTCCTTTTCTCCTTCTTTTTATTGCTGCTTTTCTCCATCGGTTAATCAGTGCAGGGGCTAAAATTCTGAGAGAGAAACTGACCTTCTAGCTAGAGACTGGGAAAGGAGACTTTTAAAACTCGAGAATGTGTGGGAAATACTGAGAAGAAAAGAGGAAGTACTCTATGTATATAAGTTGACTGAAATTCCTGATTTGCCTCTCAAAGTGCACAATCAAGAGCAAATCCAAGAAGCATAGCAAACATTTTGAGAGCTTAAGTAAAATATAACTACCACCCAAGTTCTAGCTGAAATTTTGATTGGTACATTCAGTATAGATAGCAAAGCCTTTGAAAAGTAAACTGATATTGGAACAGCTAGCCAAAGAGAATGAAACAGAACTTGTGGTCAAGTGAGAATGAGTTAATTGACTGGTAAAGAAAAATTTAAAATTATTTAGTAGATCTTAATGGGTTCCAAATTCTCACAATGTAATATTAAAAATTATTAAGATACTGTCAAAGTTCTTCAGTATAAAAAAAAAAAAAACAGGAAATCTGAACAATTCACAAAGAAAAGATATGACCCAGCTGTGACTATAGTCTTACCTGGGGAATATTACAGGTTTAGTTCAGACCAAGGAAATAAAGTGAATATCACAATAAAGTGAGTTACATTTTTTTTTGGTGTCCTCGTGCATCTAAAAGTTGTTTATACTATATTATAGTCTATTAAGTATGCAATAGCATTATGTCAAAAAAATGCCTTAACTAAAAATACTTTATTGCTAAAAAATGCTAAGGATAATCTGAGCTGTCAGCAAGTTGTAATATTTTTGCTGAAGGAGGTTCTTCTCTTGATGTTGATGACTGCTGACTGATCGAAGCAGTGCTTGCTGAAGTTTGAGGTGACTGTGGGAATTTATTAAAATAACACAATGAAGTTTGCTGGATCAATTTACATTCTTCATTAAAGATTTCCCTGTGGCATGTGATGCTGTCTGATAGCATTTTACTCACAGTAGAACTTCTTTTAAAATTGAAATCAATCCTCTCAAACCCTGTTGCTGCTTAACTAAGTTTATCTTATATTCTAATTATTTTTGTTGTCATGTCAACTGTGTTCACCACATTTGTACCAATTGTACGTTCCATCTCAGAAACCATGTTCTTTGCTCATCCGTAAGAAGCAACTCATCATCCGCTAAAGCTTTATCATGAGATTACAGAAATTTAGTCATATCTTCAGACTCAATTATGTTTGTTTATATTTAACCTCATTTATATAATTTTGGCATTTTTTATATGAATCCAAATGTTCATGTAATATCTTGTCTATAAACATCCTTCAGCATTTCTTGTACTGTAGACCTTTGGCTATGAATTTATCCCTTCCTGGTGAAAAAAAGGATTTAACTTGTTTTCATTTATGAAAATTATTATTACTACACACAAGGTTCTGATTCTTTCAGTACTTAAAAATAATCTATTGCTTTCTGGCTTGCATAATTTATAATAAGAAGTCTGCTGTATTGCTTATATATATGACTGTATGTTTTGTTTATTTTATCTCTAGTTGGCTAAGATTTTTACTTCATTTTGGGTTTTCATCACTTTGGCTTAAATGTCTAATTTTTTTTCTATTTTATCATCTATATTTATACTTCTTGGGTTTTTCTGGGATTCTTCCATTTGTGATTTAAATTTCTTCATTAATTTTGGGGGAAATTCTCAATTATCAACTTTTAAAATATTTTCTTTTACCAGTATCTCCCTCATTTTCCTTCAGAAAGACAATTACATGTGTGTGAAATCATTTTATATTTTCCCACAGCTTTTGGATATTTTGCTTTTTATTCTGTTTACTTTTTTAAATCCTGTTTAATAATTTCTATTGACCTATCATTAGGTTAACTATTCCTTTCCTCAGACATGTCTAGTAAACTGGTGTATTTGTCAAAAAGAATTCTCATTTCTGATATCTATTTCTTTATTTCTAAGATTTTCATTCCATTTTAAATAGCTTTCTATTTCTATGAAAATACTTCCCCCTATCATTCACATTGTCAACCATGATGCTAGACCCCTTAACATATAATTTACAGTAATTTTAAAGTCTCTGCTATCTCTAAGTTTGTTTCTGTTAATGCTTTAGCTTTTAAAAATTGGTAATTATGTGTTTATTTTTTAATTTGGATGTTTCATAGGTTTTATTGAAGAGCAGACATTCTCTGTAAACAACAACAATTAAAAAAAATAGACGGAAGTAAATAATAATTGAGACCATAATTAGGCACATCATTTCTCTGGCTACTACTTTGAGATGTTGAGTAAATCTAGTAAGACATTAAGCTGAATTTGACTTTTTGCTATAGTTACTCTCAAGGCACTACAGATTTAAAGACCTGAAATTGTGGAATTAGTAGTCTCCATGCACAATTGTCACAGAGGAGTCTCTCTAAACTCTTGCCCCTCATCCAGTAGTAGACAACTGTTGCTCATTACTCCATTTTTGGCCATTGTAGGGGTATGGGGGTGGTTATGCATTCTCCTGCTTCAGACTCAGTCTTATCCAGAGCCAGTGTACCTTGAGGGTAAGCCTTTTGCAGCATTTTTGCCACTCTCCCATAGCAACCAAACTCTGTCCTGTATCTGTAGAGGTCTCAAGCCAAAGAACGTCCTGTCCATATCCAGGATTATTCAAACTCTGATTGTAATTTGTACAGAATCCTGGATTCAAGATGGTTTCCTGCCTTTCCCTCAGGGAAATACGGCGTTTATTTCTACTTCTCCACCAGAACCAGTAACTTTACCCAGGCCCAGGGGCTGTCCTTCATTTAGTGACTTAAAAACTTTTCTTTATATTTGATAATCATTCATGGTCTCGGAAGAGACTCTGTGCCTTCCATCAACATCAGCCAATAACCCCTAATGTGCCAATAAGTGGGTTGTTTCCAGTCCCCTATTCTGCCCCCGGTTCTTGTTGTGAGCACCCAGTACAGGCAGATGAAAAAGAACTTTAAGTGAGTACAGACTCCCCTGTGTCCACTACTACTAGTTAATCTAAACTGTAACATTAACCCACACTTGGCCCTTAATCTTATAAAAAATTTCAACTACTTTATTTTTATATGCTTAAGGAGGCCCCTTATTTTACTTGTATTCAACCAAAGATAAAAGAGCTAGTGTTTTCTCTGTCTTTGGAGAGTCTTCCTATTCTTTGGAATTCAATTCATTTGTTGGGCTAATGATCTCAGCTTTTGATGGGATAGAAGTTGTGATTTTGTAGATTTGTCAGCTATTTTTCATGGTTAAGATGGAAATGACTTTCCAGTGTGTTGTTTTTACACATAATTGGAAGAAAAAAACCTCCATCTCCAAGTTAGTTTTTAATTGTTTTGCTTCCCTTTCTGGAAACCAAACAGAAAATTTAAAAATAAAAATAACAAGAGCTAACTACCCGAACTCCATTATAGGGTGTATGTAAGAGTCTGCAAATAGAGAAATTCCACACGTTACAAAGCCTAGGTAGTCCTCAGTTCAAAACCAATCAAATATGGAAAAGTAAAATAATTAGGTCATAAAAAGAAATATATATCTGTAAATATATATACATGGACATTCATAGATTTAAAATATATAAGAGACACAAAAGCAAAACTCAGTGTCTACATTTTGATTTTTAAAATGCTATAACATTTATTTTGGAGATAATTGAGTAGGGTCTGTGTTTAAAATAATATTGTTAATACTGTTATCATAGTACTGTTATTACTGCTACATTTCTCCATTATCAGGGTGGTGTAAAAGTAATTGTGGTTACTTCTAGAATACTGCTTGAGTTTCCTTTTCAATGTCGTGGACAGATCTGTCAAGCTGTCTGACTTCCTTTCAGCTTTTTAAACTCTGCCCAATCACAACCATCCCTTCTATAAAGCTTTCCATCACTCTGCCCTAACTAACATGACCACTTCACCCTCAGAATATTCCACATATTTATCTCCCCAGTTTAGTAACTGCGTTAAAATTAGGGACAACCCCTTATTTGTTCCATCTTATTAATATCTAATAGTGAGGTGTTACCTCTGAAGTCAACAAGTGCCTACTTGCTCGAGCATCTTGTGTTTTCCACGTATAATGGTGGATGATAACATGTGAGCTAAGGCAAAGTGAAAAACAAAACTAAAAGAGATTCTTGCCAATAAAGAAAGCAATGATCATCCTTCTGACAAATACAGTAGATTGCTTTCAGTATCCCAAATGTGATTTCCTGCAAAGGGACTCAAAATAGAATGTATTGCCCTCCAAAATACTCTGAACCACCCAAACAGATTTTATCTACATAGTATCTAAAGCTATCAAAATGTGATGTGAAAATGTAATTGTGAACTTTAGTATGTAACTACATAGCCAAACATGCCATTTAATATAAAGCAACAGTTTATATTATTAAGCTCCTCATGAATGCTTAGAGTGGCGCTCTAACACCTTACCACTTAAATACTGTCCTCAGAAGTGTACTCTCAAGATCACCTCAGAACTTGTTAGAAATGCAAATTATTGGACCCCAGTCCAGACCTTTTGATTCAGAATATCCATTTTAACAAGATCACTAGGTGATCATATAGGTATTAAAGTTTGAAAAGCACTTCTCTAAAAGATATCTAAAATATCTAGAAGAAAACCTGAATTTGACTAGACTTCTTTATGGAAGAAAAACTTTTGTATTTCCTCTGGTGGTGTGAACTCAGCTGTTATGGCCACATTCCTAATACAGGAGATTGCTGATAGCATTTTTATCCATCTTGTATCCGTGTTATCAGGCACACACACTTGTCTGCATCTGCTGTTCACAGATAAACTTTGCATTTTTGAAATGAGTAGGTATATCACCCTATTTGTGCTCAAAAAATCACCTAGTGTTTATTTTCTTCTGTGGAGGAATGTTCATGAGTCCACATACTACAACTTGACTTCAGAATGCATTCATTATTTTTAAATTCAAAAAGGAGAAATGGAAATGTGCATTGTTGGACTGCTTTGAGTCTAGGACATTAAAAATTAATAGTAAAGAAATGGCTTAGGTAAAACTGTGGTCTTCATGTTAGTTTCTTTTTGTAGCTGTGCTTTCTGAAATTTAATTCAGTTTTTTTTCAGTTAAAATTTGAAATGCAAATAATAAAGTTATTTAAATTTCTAGGGATTATGCTGAGATTTCTTTTTAAAAGAAATAAAGCATCTTTTGCAAAAAGAAATGCTTGAAATGTAATGACCTATTTAGAGAGAAGAAGTGTATTGAATGGAGTTATTTTAAAAAGTACATTTCTGCATTTAAAAAAACCTATTATTTGACACTTTTTGTTTCTCTTTAAAAATAAATAAGACTTACATTAGCCAAGGAGAATTTTGGTAGCTTGCCTAGAGATAAATTCTCCCACAGGTTAGCAGACAAAACCTATAAGAGAGACACATCAATAGGATGCTGTATCTGCCACCTTCATTTGCTTAAAGGCTTGATGAGTTGGTCTAAAATAGGAACCATATGTGTCATTTGTGTGCACTGGATTGAGGGCTCTAACACTTCTGTTTGGAAGGAATTTTTCAGGGATGATGCCACAGTTCACTAACTCATGTTTTCTGAGAGAATCCTACCAAATGACAAAATTACATTTGCAATTCACATAGATGTAATTAATGACTTAGGGAGGTCATTGTTCATATCAATAAAAAGAAAAAATTTAGTATGGGGTGAAAGCACTTTTACATATTTTATTTGGTTAGCATTATAATAATCACATTTCACATAGTACAGCTTTATAAATAAAATTTAAAATCTTTAATGAACAGGGAATAATATTCTAGGTTTTAGTTTTTGCAGTGACCTAATCCTTAATGTTAGAGGTTAAATTATCACTCCTAAATGCTTTCATATATAATGCATCTAATCGCTTAAACCAATTTAATGGAATCTAGATGTTACAACTAATTGGCAGGTAGAGTTGGTAGGTAGAGTTTAGGGAGATTGGCATTTGTGATTTTGATTTTTTAATTTCATATCATACTAAGTTTGTAAATTTGAGACTGGAAAATTTACAAAAGAAAGAAGTTTAATTGGACTTATAGTTCCACATGGCCAGGGAGGCCTCACAATCATGGTGGAAGGCAAGGAAAAGCAAGTCACATCTTACAAGGATGGCAGCAGGCAAAGAGAGCTTATACAGGAAAACTTCCATTTTTAAAACCATCAGATCTCATGAGACCTATTCACGATCATAAGAACAGCACAAGAAACACCTGCCCCCATAATTTAATCACCTCTTACCAGTTCCTCCCATGACACATGGAAATTATGGAAGTTACAATTAAAGATGAGATTTATTGGGGACGCAGCCACAGCATATCATTCCATTCTTGACCCCTCCCAAATCTCATGCCCTCACATTTCTAAACCAATTATGCCTTCACAACAGTTCCCCAAAGTCTTAACTCATGTTAGCATTTATCTCAAAAGTCTACAGTCCAACATCATATCTAAGATAAGGCAAGTCCCTTATGCTTATGAGTCTGTAAAATCAAAAGCACATTCCTTACCTCCTAGATACAGATATTGGGTAAACACAGCCATTCCAAATGGGAGAAATTGGCCAAAACAAAGGGGCTTCAGGCCCCATGCAAGTCTGAAATCCATAGGGGGAGTCAAACCTTAAAGCTCCAAAATGATCTCCTTTGACTCCATGTCTTGCATTTGGGTCACGCTAATGCAAGAGGTAGGTTCCCATGGTTTTGGGCAGCTGCGTCCCTGTGACTTTGCTCATAACACAGGGCTATTTTCATCCTGACATTACTAACTATGGACCTGAAATGCATTTGGATCTTTCCAGAAACATCAAAGAAATTCTCATATAATTGATATTGCTAAGTATTTTATTTAAGAAAAGAGATTTCTCTTGAGTTGGTGTATTTGGGTACATTCAGATTCTATGTATTAAAAATATAAACAAACAGCTAATAACAGTGATTGGGAAATAGGAGTAAGCATATTGGAAAAAACACATCTCATGTTTTATATTGAGGGAACTTACTGTTAGTTCTAAAGAAGAAACCAAAATATTGAACACACTGATGCTGTTGTGTTTAAGCCCACGTATTAATTTGAAAAATCAAAGAAAAAATTTGCTGGACCAAAGATCATTAACCAATTCTTTCCAAATCAACTAATTTCTGAATTATTAGCATTGTTTCATGAGTTTGAGTAAGTCAGATTACCCAAGGTTTTAGCCCAACGTCAATTTATAAATAAAAACAAATCACCAAAGACAGATCTCCCAGTGTGCCCCTGTTCTATTTCTGCAAGTTCCTGCTTTCCAGGCTTATAATTAGTGCTTGGATTCCTTCGAAAGCCATGCTAGCTTTGTGTGTTCAGAGCTCTTACAGCTTTTGGAGAGGTGCAGATGTTGTCATGTAGAAGATAAACTACTTCCTTTGGAGTGGTACAACACATTTCAGTATGAAGTGATGCAGCCATAAGTCACAGGCGCTAAATCCAGGTGCTCTTGAAGAGCAGCTGAAAGTTAAAATCATTCCAGGTGGGATGCAAAGGCATAGAACATCAGCCATTCTCATAGGAGGTTATGACTTCTGCAGAATGACAGTCTATATATAAATATTATAGATTTATATTTTAAAGCTGATGGCCTTACTATAAAAATGCATTTACACTTATAATTTATTTTTAAATACTTCTTGAGTTAGTGATGTACCCTGGGCACCCGAGGATTTCAGTGAAGCTGCTGACCAATCAGAACTTGCTCACCATAGGACTGGAAAATGAAAGAAAGAAACCTTGTGCCCATCTGGACAACAATAGGAAGTGCTAAAGCTAAGGAACTTTCTTTTAAAGAAGAGCTAGTTCTACATTGCAGAAAAATGAAACGTGAATTTTTCTAACTTATCATGGATAGCTAAACAGATTACACACTTTTAGATGGTACCTGAATTTTTCAGATTAGTTTTCTGTATTTACAAGATAAACACATTTGTTGTCCACATCACTTTCTGTTATGCTAGCAAGAGTACAAATATCTTTAAAAAGTCAAGAGAAAGCAAGAGAGGGAGTTAGACAGGAGAGGTATGGCTAATATATTCCTTAAAGTCACAGTGGAAACATCAGCACACTTTAAAGGAAGCTTGTCCAACCTGCTGCTTCCAAGCAGCATGCTGTCCAGGATGGCTTTGAATGAAACTGAACACAAATTGTAAACTTTCTTAAAACATTAGATTTTTTTTTTTTAGCTCATCAGCTACCATTACTGTTAGTATATTTTATGTGTGGCCCAAGACAGTTCTTCCAATGTGACCCAGTGAAGCCAAAAGATTGGACATGTCTGCTTTAAAGAGTGTGAACAAATTGTATGTTGCTAAATGTATATTACTTTTAGTTACTTGTATTAATAATACATAGTACTCTTCTAATACCTATGAAATTATAAATTTTATTTGAAAGAATTTGAACCCATTTTTTAGTGCATTGCAGCTTACAGTATTGAGGACTGGTGAAGTTTCTAAATAAATCATCTATTTTGTCTACTTTCCCATGAAAAATACTATATATTTTTCTAAATAGGGTCTGAGACAAACTTTTACAAGTAGTATCTTTGGGTCTTGAAGACGTTTAGAAGGGACTTGCAAGGATGTTAAGTAGAAGATAGGATTGAAATAAAATTGTGAGCAATATAGATCATACATATAAACAGTGTTAATATAGCAAATATTTTTAAGAAGCACACATTTTCATGATTATAAGGTATACATGTTAATTTTAGAAATACAAAGTTAACCTATATTTAGAAATATCTAGGACAAAAATAGAAAGCACAAAATAGAAATCACTTGAAATCTTCCAATCCAATGAACCACTTTCTTTCATCTTCATTCATATACTTCCAATCTGTTTTCCAGCACTCTAAAAAGAACAACAGTGACCATCAACAGTTTTCCTATTGTCTGAAAAATTTCAATTTGCCATGTATATAATGACAATTTTATATTATTATCACACTACAAATTCTAACCAAATACAAAAAGTCCATTAGAAATGTTGGCTCTAAATGTTACATTTTGACTTTAGTTTTCTGTTCTGATCAATGTTACTTTGATTTTCTTGACCTAAAATAATTGAATCACTGTCTTCATGGCCAAGTTTCTCTCACGAAGTTGAATGTATTTTGCACATAATCTTAAATAAATCCCATTCAATAACACTGATAAGTAGTTATGATATAGCAAAATACTATTAGAATAAAGAATAGTCAATGATTAGTGCTACATAGAGGATAGATATTGCTTTTGTATAGTGTCTAACAAATAATGCTGGTACTCACCTGTCTAAAAATGCACAGGAAATTAGAATGTTCTCTGTTTTAATGCACGTTAGAGTCATTGTTTAAATAAGTTCTCATTTTTCCTTCTTCTACCTCAAAATACATGTCAACCTAATACAAAAATATTCATTTATGAGTAAACCTACTTTTTTATTATTGCAACTTCACTATTCGCTCTTTTATCTCATCCCTACCAGACAGCAGCCAAAATGTTTAGATTTTATTTATTTTACACTTCTTCCAAATTATCACTAGATATGTGCTTTAAAATTACATTCATAGACAGCTCACGTTGGGTGCATAAACATGTTTAATTCATTTGTCGTTAGGCCATGTGACACCTTGTTCCTTTAACTTTGCAGCCCTTGCAGCAGGCTAGCAAAAGTCTCTCTTTTCTGTGTGGGTTAGTTAAGATGTATCTGGCTGTTTTGCCCTATCTTTAGTATGCAGGGAGCACAGAGATGAAGATAAAAGGCGAAATGTCTATCTTTGAGTCCTCTGCAATACCGAATAAGTTATCAACCCACTAACATGCATGTCTGAATAGACTCCTTTGGCAACAGTGAGATGTTATCTTCCATGACATGCGAATTCCTCCCTCATGTCAAGCCATGAAAGTACTAAAGAATGAACGCACGAGTAAAATGAACGTGGCAGCACCACTGGGACTGTGAGAGCATCATATTCCCTGCCCCCGCTCCTTTAAAAAAATGTCTCCAGTTGAATTCTTGATATACATATAAATTAGTTAGTCTGAAGAACTGCTTGAAAACCCATCTCTTTAATCTTGTAGAGTAGGCAGAGGGCGGGATAGATTCTATTTAATGCTCAGGCACCTTGCTTTTTCCCCTCAACCTTGCCATCCTCCTTCACACCGAGCCCACAAAGATGTAATTAAGAAACATGCAGCCTGGATGCTGGTCAGCTGTGCAGGCCAAATAAGTGTAAACTTGACTGTGTCTTGACTCAGAATAGACTAACCCATAGCCAGTGCAGACAGACTAATTAGTTTATAACAATGATCATAAGAAATGAGAGCTAACAGTGTGAGGATAAAAGCCACCATCTGCTAGATGCTATACAAGCACATTACATCTCTATGTCCTGGGTTGCTTCCAAGAATCCTTAGAGGCTACATTTATTTCCATTTTACAGGTGAGGAAGCTGAGGCATAGAGAGCCTACATAACAATAAAGTGGTGGGCTGGTATTCACACCAAATATTGTAGCTACTCAGTCTGTACCTCTAACTCTCTTCTCTGCTGCTTGTTCACAGTCATGTCATCTGTTTTCTATTGTTGTTGTTGTTGTTTTGTTTTTTGTTTTTTGAGATGAAGTTCCACTCTTGTTGCCCATGCTGGAGCACAATGGCGCAATCTTGGCTCACTGCAACCTCCACTTCCTAGATTCAAGTGATTGCCGAGCTTCAGCCTCCCAAGTAGCTGAGATTATAGGCGCCCACCACCACACCCTGTTAATTTTTGTATATTTAGTAGAGGCAGGGTTTCACCATGTTGACCAGGCTGGTCTTGAACTCCTGACCTCAGGTGATCCACCTGACTCGGCCTCCCAAAGTGCTGGGATTACAGGCATGAGCCACCACAGCCAGCTTCATGTGTTTTTAAAATATACACTCTCCCCTTTCCTCATCATAATCCAGTAAGGTAGCCCTTGTTATACCTGTACACTGATGTGTGTACATCACGTACCAAGAATCAAAGAACAAGTGATGCTATATGAATTATCCAACTGCATATTTTCATCAGTAGGGTAGAAGTCAAGTCATCCCTAAATCTAGGTAGCAACAATGTGATTTAAACAATTTTTAATCTGTAAATAATATTAAAACTTTCAAGACTACAAATGAAATGGTGTGTCTTCATTTTATTTCTTAAACCTGGATTGAGGTCTTACTGGACATGATACATGAAATGACAAGGTTTACAGCACAAGAATGTGAAAATGACAGAGAAGTGAAAGTTGAAGTCCTGGTAGTAAACTGCTCAAATTATTTAAATTTAATAATACGTTACTTTGGGTCTGTATGTCCCAGGATACTTAAACCCAAATTCTAGGAGCAAGGACTACAACAATTAAAAATTAACTTTTATTTCAAGGAGCATTACAATTATGTAATTAAAAATACAGATAAATGACTAGAAATACTTATATTCAAATAAATCAACTGATCAATCTATCTATCCAGAGAAGAAAGATAGGAAAAATGGAATTTATACAAAAAGAGTAGTAGTAGCTAATAAAGAGCCTGTAGTAACATTTAATTAATCATAATTTTATTCAAGAAGCAATTATTCGAAACTTTCATCATGTATAAGGTACTCTGCTAGGTGACATAATTAGTACAAAATCCAACTTCAAATATGTTGTCTCTTGAAGAGTTTCTACTCGAGGTAGAAAAGAGAGAAAAACTGTAAGAAGTAGTTAGGAGAAAGGAATGCCAAAAACAGGCACTCGCCCATTTTGCATAAAAGTGAGAAAGCACAAAATGCTGCCGCAATTTAAAGAAGGTGATTTCAGTTTAGGAAGAATTATTGGATGAAGAAAGGTAAACTGAATCTTGAGGAAAATTACGGGCTCAATATGGAATGCCAACGCCAGAGAAAGGCCATGAATAAAAGTATGGAACTACGAAGCGATTTGAATGCGCTGGCAATAAGGCATGGAATGGTGGAATCATCCAATGACGGTACCAACAAATATAACAACAGATAGGATAATGGGCTCCAGATGATCATGAGAAGGTATAAATGGCAAAGAAGGATGTTTATTGGCATCCAATAAGTGATAGGGAGTCAATATGGATTCTGGAGTAGCTAGTGCCCATGATACGTTGCAAGAGGTTGTTGGAGACATAGAGGAGGTTTTGTAAAGAAACTTTCTTAGAAGGAAAGGAACTGCTGTTAAAACTTATAGGGCCATGACCCCAAGCCTAAGGTAGAATTTCGAGGATTTTTCAGGCCCACCTTATCCTGACTTAACAGAACTGAGCAAAGCCTGTAAGACTTTCTCCATCCTTTATAAAATGTCAAATGTCTGTGGAGATGACACTAGAGAAGAAACTTAGAAAAGAAAGAAACACTGCAATTTATTGACAGTTTCAGAGTTTTAAGTAACTGTACTATGATTTGCTAGATTTGGAAAATAAGGTTCTAAAAGGTTAAAGTGAATCAGGTCATCAAGCTAGAAAATAATGCAGATGACACTCAAATGCAGGTATGCCTCAACCCATTTCTCAACCTCATACCCTCAAGATGGTTATACTCCACCTGAGAAGACAGGACTTCTAGTTCTCTCTCTTTTCCTTTTCTTTCTAAATATTTGCTTAAAGTGCTTTTCCATTTAAAAATTATGTGCCAGGGCTCATAAATTGGTAAATGATAAAATGAATTCCCATCTTCCCCATTTCCCCGTGCCCTCTCTCCCTTTCTCTATTTGCATTGGCATGAGAACTTCTAGTTCCTCTAAATGAGTCATTTGGGACAAGAAAATTAATTTATTTGAGCAGATGTATATAAACGTTGCTCAGAATAGAATCACAAAACAGCCCAGTATTTACATAAGGTCCCTATAATTGATGACCTTTTATAGTTTTGTGTGAAGAATCCAAGGAGCTGACTAAGAAGCTACATGGGAAATATCAACATGATTAGAAATACAGGCTCATCTCTTGAATTCCAATTCTGTGGGTGACATGCAGTGAACCTAAGAGGAGAAAAATAGCCACAGAATTTCTCTGCGGAACAATACATTCTTCATCCTAAGTGAGCCAAAATCTAGTGAATATTGTAGTCTGAGAGTGTCACAATTGCGGTATTAAACATTGTTAATTACATATATTTAATTTCACTTTTTTGCTAATAGTAGAAGGTATCTAAGTTTTAAACCAAACTGAATTCTTGAGTTTGCCTTCAGTGGCACCATTCTATTTATATTAAAACTAATCATCTCTACTGTGTGACATTTTCAAACTTCTGACTGTAGATTTTTTGCACTAAATGAAGAATACTGTTTCAAAAAGCTCACAACTAAGCATAACTCTTATTTTATGGATCAAAGGCTTTCCTTCAAGATTAAGACCTTTCATTTTGCAAGATTGCAGATTCTGTATTTCTTTCCCAAAGTGAGAAAGAAAAGCCATGATTTGGATTTAGAGTCCTTCCAGGCAATGGGTGGAGTTTTCCAGGGAAAAAAGAAACATGCTAGGTAAAAAACACCACAAATTTCTCCAAACACAGATGAGTACCCCCGATTGAATAGCAAAATACTTGAAAAGGCAAATAAAATTACTTGAAAAGGAAGTACTTCGAACAGGAATTAATAATCTGAAACTTGAATGTACACATCATTATAAATGGTCCTTTATTTTGAAGAATTAAAAGTTGGCTTTGGGAGGCCGAGGTGGGCGGATCATGAGGTCAGGAGTTTGAGACCAGCCTGCCTAACATGGTGAAACGCTGTCTCTACTAAAAATACAAAAATTAGCTGGGTGTGGTGGCCGGCACTTGTAATCCCAGTTACTTGGGAGGCTGAGGCAAGAGAATCACTTTAATCCAGGAGGCGGAAGTTACAGTGAGCGGAGCGCCACTGCCCTCCAGCCTGGGTGACTCAAAAAAATAAAATAAACTTAAAGAAAAAAGTTAGAGAAAGAGCAAATTCTATGTAGGAACCCCCAAACAGATAAGTTTCAACAGAAAAAGATGGGAGCTTGGCAAGTTTTTATCAGTTCATTCCTGGCAAGAATTTTATGAAAATTCAGAGGAATAAATTTGTTTACTGCCAAGAGAGATGTTATCACAGAGCTCTGTGACTAGTAAGTGTGAACCTGTTTAAAGGTGCACAAATGAATCCTTGAAAACAACAATGATGATACTTGTCTAATAAATAAAAGCAGATTCTTATTCCTACATTTGTAAATTCTTCAAAAGGATATTGAGTACCTCCTGGGCAAAGCAAAGACCTCCCTCCAGGAGATATTAAATGTTCTGGCCCTCAAGGAGCTCACTGTTTAATGGGCAAGATAAGTGATTCCCAAATTAGCAGAGCATGTCTGTGCTGTGCCAGAACATAAGGCACTGTGAGAACACAGAAGAGAAACTCAGTCTTCTCCAAACAGCCTCATCTAAGCTCAGAGGCTAATCCTATGGGGTGTGAAGTGTCCACCTTTGCTCTCACAGAATCATGAACTTTATTCTATTATTGGAAGAGTAGTGAAGAGGAATTATTATCAGACTTTCTACACTAAGAGAAAAATTACAGAATGAAATGAAAGTAGTATGCAATTCTAGGTAGCCATTAAGGATCTCCATTTTAAACGTTATTTTTATCACTTACTTACAATAAAAAGTTACATACATTCATTTTACATTATCAGAAAATGACATAAAAATAAATATAAAACTCCCTTCCAATCCAGCCACTGCCTCATTCAACTTCTAATAGTGTGTATTTTCTCTGGGAATGTTTTTCTAAAAGAATACTAATACTTAACTCTGTATTCTAAGCCTGTACTGTTCAATGTTCTTAGAAAGCATTTTATATTTCCTATGCAAACCCCAAGTATTTTTCTACATTCCACTGGGAAGAAACATGTGATTTCTTGAGTCTGTGTGTGGGATGCCAGTGCTTCCAGAATGAACGATGTGCTAAGTAATCCTGGAGACAACCTAGTTGATAAATCAGAACATATTTGTTTTTTTGCCATACTATTATGCACTATCTTATCAATTCATGCTTTATCTCTCCAAATAGACGGTAGTGTCTGTGTGGGCTGGGATCATCTCTTAGAGTATTTGCATGTTCTATGACACTAGTACAGTGCTAGACATATAGTCAGTGTCAAAAAATGCTTGCTAGATTGATCTGTCAGGTCTCAGACTTGGGTAAGAATTTAATCACACACCCTTGGCCTCACAAGCTCAGAGCTTGGCACTCAGTTTAACTGGCCTTAGATGAATAGAGATTTGAGGCACAGCCACCTGGACCTTCACCCATGAAATCCTGGGACTTGCATGTTGTAAACCTTTAGACTTGTTCAATGTTAGACCATAAATTACCTAATTCTTCTAAACACCAATTACCATTATTTGATCCCTGAAACACTTGCATTAGTTGACCTCGAACTTCAGTGATCTCATATCTGAACCTGAGTTATTATCTCTCCTTTTTTATTTTTTCAATTTTCCAAAGAGAAAGTACCCTGAGGGTGGCCTGCCTCTGAGGTGACAGTATGATGTAATGACATTCAGGTCACTGTGTCATGAGCCATTGTCCAGAAAGTGATAACCCCCATGTCCACCAATCCATCCTTGAATGCTGAGGTTGGATTCAATCTGGCAAATGGAAAGTGGCTAGCCAAGCTCAGATATTTGCCCCAAACAAAGTGCACAGAACTATTTTAAGCAACCTGAACAGCAGGAAAAAATCACAAAGCAGCAGAGAGAACTCAATGTGATGCTCTCCTGCAGAATCTTTTCCTGTGGCAGTTAGGATTTGTTTGGTATCTTCTTCAGTTTGCTGCTTCAAAAAAAATAACAGCTCCTTTTTCCCCTCTTCCACTCCTCCCTCCCTTAGGGCCTCAGCTTGTGTCTGTGCATAAGTCCCGGGGTCTTGGGTGTCAAATGTCAGGCCTTGTACTGAGCTGTCAAAGAGAAGAATGGGCTGAGATGATTGATGACTGGGAGGCCTGAAACTCAAACCTCCACTGCAAATGCTTCTTTTACAAAAAAGCTGGGGCTACCCACAGCGCCTATATTCAAGGTCACTTCGCATACCATTACACCCACTGCTGTAGGCTCCCGACAAGCCAGGCCATTCACACAGGGGCCGACTTCTCAGCCTCGCTCGCTCCCTTTCTCTCTACCCCTCCTCAGCTCCCCTTGCAAACCCATGCCCAAGTGTTGGAATACTTAATCCCAATCAAATAAAAAAGATGAACATAATGATACGTATTTTTTCATCTTGTTTTGTTTTGTCTTGTTTTTCTTCAGGCTACATTTGCTCTGAGAAGCCATGGGCTGGAGCTTTCTGGAGCACAAGTCAGATGACAAGATTATTAATGGGAGCAGGGCAATGTCATATCTGATTTCATGCATATTCATGAAGGGAGCCACACAGCTGGGACCATGCATGGTGGAGAGGGAAAATAAAGAGTGCTTTGCCCCCCACCCCCGGCATGAAGAATGTCATTGTGGAGATGAGGAGCCTGATTGGAAAAGTTTAAGTAATTGTAGCCTTTAGTTTGAAAAATGGGGATAGAATTTGCAGAAACAACAACAAAACAAGGTTTGACTGCTGTGGCCAAACTAAGTAAGTCAATATTACTCAATTTGGTAATATTGACTAGAAGTTACCTAGAAGCTCTCTGGATTGAAGTCTGCAGAGAGATAACTTTTGCACATGGTGTCAACAGAAGGAGTAAATGTTTACAGGCAAAAAAAAGAGAGAGAAAGAAGAAAGAAAGAAAGAAGAAAAGAAAGAATCAGTTTCTAATGACAGTTAAAACATGGACTATTCTCCCAATGCAAGATAAAGCATGATTAGTTATGTATTAAACAATGTAAAATCCTAAGAGGGATAAAACTTAGTTGGTTACTAAAACCAGGATCCAGTATCTTCTCAGTCCCAACAAAATAGTTGCCAGGAAATTCCTTGCAATCTTAATTCTGTAGCCTAGACAAGCAACAAAGCCACTATCTGTACCTTAGGACTATTTTGGAAATTCTACATAGTATTACAGAACCTACCAATCAAAGCAAAGAGAGTGATCAGGGAAAAGAGTCAATCACAAACATGTGTTGTGCAATTAACTAGAAAGAAAATAAGGTTCTCAAGAGGTACCACTAAGAGAAGAACTGTTGGGAAGAATCTTCTTGGCCATCCATCTGGGCCCAAGCAACCACAGGGAAGAGGGACCAGTGAGAGGAGGCCAAACAGCTGTCTGCAAACAAGAAAAGTGGGTATTTCTAACATTCCCCTCTTTCTTATTTATGTATTCATATACACATGCATGGGTTCATTTCACTCTGCACATCATTTCATTCTAGAACTGTTCTAGGACTGTTTCTTGGAATTATGTAAATGAATACTATTTCAGATATTTTCAGTAAATATTAGTTATCGGCCTAATGGAACTCATGCTGTATATTCATTATATTTAATATGGAGACAAAATATGAAATATGTTTCTACCCACTTAGTATCTTCTATATAATAATAAAATAGGTGATGGTAACCAGATTTGATAAGTCACTCCCTTCCCATATATCCAGTTTCTGAGTCTCAGTTATCTCCATTTGGGAAATATTGAATAAGATGAAGGTATGTGAAGCAAGTGGCAATTATTCATTTGTACCTTTGTAGAACTTCTTAACCAGCTCTAGTTCATATGAGAACATTGGCGGAACATATATAATATGATTCTGTGGCCTTGGAAAGTGACTTCTTCTCCCCTCCTTTTCATTCTCAAGCCATGTGTCAAATGCCTGAGTCTGTCTCAAACAATAAAGTAAATTGCAGGGACCCAAATTTCAATCAACACAGATTCAAAATTTGCAGTTTTGTATAGGGAATAATTTTGTTCCTTTTAATTTCATTGAAAATATAGATAGTATAGTTAGTTAAATTAAATGGTTTATATGAAATCCTTATTAATAAATATCAAATGTTTTAAATAGAATGCTAATAATAAATTGTTTTATGAATACTAATGATACCTTAGGTTTAACATAAAATATATATTATATTTATTTTTGATTATAATGGAGAAATCATAGGGGAAATATATTCTGCTCTCTCTCTTTTGTATCCTCTTTCTCTATTATTATTATTTTTTAAATGAAAGAAAAGCACTGAACATGTCTGCAGAATCTCATTACGCATTGCTGAAGAGTTTTTGGATAAGTAAAAAGAAGAAAAGAGAGATTCAAGGAAGTTCTAGGAAGCCAACCATTCTGTCTGTTGGCTATATACTGAGGGTGCCCTGGTGTGGAGGGGCCTCTGGGAAGGGTCCCTACACAGGGAGGTCTTCAAGGCAGTGCCAAGCTTGGGGTCATGGCTATGGAGAGAGGACTCAGGAACCAGCCTGTGGGTGAGGCTGGGGCAAAGAGGGTTTCAACTTAGAGAAGCCCCTGAGGCAAGGCAGACAGAAGCCAGATAAGAACAGAGCATGAGCAAGACAAACACAGGGGCCAGCAGGGCCAGGCAGGAGGTCTGAATTGAAGCAGGGAAGTGCTGAGGCGCTTCACACAGAGCAAGCTAGACAGCAAAGGTGATGGCCACGTTTGCATTACCAAGGGTGAGGCTGGAGGGTAAAGGCAACCCATGGCCTCAGCCAGGGTGCCACTGAGCTGCAGTTCTTACATGGACTACATATTAAAAACACCTGGGGAACTCTTTTTTATTTTTTAAATAGTTTTTAAACACAGGATCTCCCTCTGTTGCCTGGGCTGGAGTGCAGTGGTACAATCATTGCTTACTGTAACCTCGACCTCCTGGGTTCAAGCATTCCTCCTGTCTCAGCCTCTCCAGTAGCTGGAACTATAGGAGCATGCCGCCATGACTGGTTTATTTTTTTTATTTTTATTTTTTGTAGAGACAGGGGTCTCACTGCATTGCCCAGGCTGGTCTCAAACTCCTGGCCTCAAACAATCTTATTGTCTCCACCTTGCAAAATTATTAGGATTACAGGTGTGAGCCCCACACTGGGCCCATTCTTTAAATATTTGGAAGGACACTTCTGTAAAGCTATATTAATTCTAGGCTTTTCTGTTTACAGAGATTTTTGATTATTAACTCAATTTCTTTTTTAAAAAGATGTATTATAGTAAGAAGATTTATTCCATGTTGAGTCAGTTTTAGTAATTCATTTCCTTCCAAGAATTTTTCATTTTATCTATATTCTAATTTGTTGGCATAAAGTTGTCCATAATATTCCACAGCAATCCTTTTAATTTATTTATAGAATAATTTTATTACATTATTACTTTCACTTTTTTCTTAGTCTAGCTAAGTTTTTCAATTGTGTTGATCTTTTCGAACAACTAACTCTTCATTTCAAATTTTCTCTATTTTTCATGCTTTCTATTTTAGTAACTTTTATATCTTTGCAATTTTATTTTTTCAATTAGTTTTGGGTTAATTTGATCTTTCTAGTATTTTAACTTGGAAACTTAAAATATTGATTTGAATCCTTTCCTTTTTTCCAATATAGGTGTTTTAGAACTATAAATATTCCTGTAAATATTGTTTTAGCTGTACTGAATAAAATTTGATGTTTTCTTTTTATTTATTTAAAAATAGTTTGTATTTCCTTTGTGTTTTTCATTTCCTCTTGGATTATTTCAGTGTGTTATTTAATCTCCAAATATCTGTGAATTTCCCAAATATTTTTCTGTTGTTAATTTTTAATTCAGTTTTTTTGTGATCAAAGAGCATATTTTGTATCATTTTGATTCTTTTAAGTTTAGGATGATTATTTTATGGCCTTGTTTAGAGTGTATCCCTGAGAATGTTTCATGTGATCTTGAAAAGAAAGTATATTGTGCTTATTATTGGATGGATTATAATATAGATGGCAGTGAGGTCAAAGTAGTTGATAACAGGTTCAAGTTTTTATATTATTTGAAGTTTTCTCTCTATTTTTGAGAGCATGGTATTAAAATTTTATTGTCTAATTGCCTATTTCTTTCTTTTACTTTTCTAAAATTTTTATTCATTTATTCTGGAGCTATGTTGTTAGCTGCATATATATTTATATTTACCCTATCTTCCAGATGTATTAACCTTTGTCAATATTTCCTGTCTTAAAGACTATATTGTCTAATATAGCCACTGTAGCTCTCTCTTGGCTAGTTTTGATGGTATGTCTTTTTCTACACTTTTATTACTACTTGTTTGTGTCTTTGAGTCTAAAATGTTTCTTTACAGAGAGCTTATAGTTGAATCATGCTTTTTTATCCCGTCTGACAATCACTGCCTTTTCATTGTAGGGAGAATTAATCCATTTATATGTAACTTAATTATTGACAACATAGGATTTACATCTGCCATATTGCTAGTTGGTTTTTATATGTCTCATGTCTTTTTTGTCACCCTGTTTCTTCTTACCTATTATCTTTTGTATTTATAGGCATATATAATATAAATAGTACTTCTAAATAGAACAATATATAAAATAGGATATATAATGTTAGCTATGTAATTAATTATATATTTGTGCATTATAATATAAACATTATATATGTTAATGTAATCTATAATATATATTTAATATTAATGTATAATATATCAAATATATATATTCAAAATATAAAATGGTAGGAAAGGAAATATCTAGCTATAGTTAATATATTAAGATAGATATATATGTTAATATATTAACTATAGACACATATAGTTAATATATTATCTATTGTACATATAATATATAAGATATACATGTACATACACATATATACATGTACATATATGTACATATGTACAAACATAAGCTACATTGCCACTTAGATTAAATATGTCTCATGTCTTTTTGTATTTACATATACACATATAATAGACACACACACACACACACACACACACACACACACGCACGCACACACATTTTAATTCCCCTGTTGATTCTCAGACATACTTTTCGTTATTTTCTATGGCTCACACAATCATTATTATAAAGCCCTGTGGATTTATTACCTCAGTCTGTTTTTTGTTGCTATAACAGAATACCACAGAGTAAGCACTTTATAAAGAAATAAATGAATTTGTCACACTTCTGGAAGTTGAGAGGTCTCACATCAAGGTGATTACATCTTGCAAGGGCCTTCTTGCTATGTTATCCCATGGCAGTAGGCAAGAGGGTGAGAGAGGGCAAGAAAGAGTGAGAACCAAACTCACTTTTGTAACAAACTCATTATCTAATAAGAACCCACTCCCCAAATAATGATATTAATCCATTCATGACAGCAGAACTCTCATACATCCCACCTCTCAACTCGGTTACATTTGGGATTAAGTTTCCAACACATGAACTTTGGGGCACACATTCAAACCATAGCGAATAGTAACACATTTTTTATAAAATGTAGAAATCTTGTTCCAGTATAATTTCATTCTCCTTCCTTTAGTTTTTCAGTCATATGTATTGTATCAATATATTTTATCAATCTGACAGTACTGAGTGATAATTATTGCTTTAAGCAATCTTGTTCCTTTTAAAGAAATAGAGAGAAAATAACAAAACTTATACAGTCTTATATATGCACACACATGTTTACGATTTCAGGTCCTTTTTATGTCTTCCTGTGGATTTGAGTTAATGTCTGATGTTATTATTTCCAGCCTGAAAGAATTCCTAAGGTATTTCTTATTAAGTGGGTCTTTGTTTATCTGGCTTCTTTTAGCTTGCTAAGGTGAATATTCCTTTTCAATATAAGCTGTGTGTTTATCGTTATACATTGTTTTAGATGTACCCCACAAACTTTGATATGCTGTACTTTCATTGAATATATTTTTAGTTTACCTTTAAATTTCATCTTTGTTATTTATTTAGAAGTATTTAATTTCTAGATATGTGGGTTTTCCTAGGTATTTTTTATTACAATTTCCAGTTTAATCCTTTTGTGATTAGAGAATAATACTTGTATGATTTGATTCTTTTAAGTATATTAAGAATTGTTTTATATCTCATCATATGGTGTATTTTAGTTTACTACCATGTGCTCTTAAAAAGAATGTGTGTTGTGCAGTTGTTGAATGATGATCCAAAACATCAGTTAGATCACGGTACTTAATAGTGTTGCCCAGATCTTCTATTTTCTTATTAATTTTATCTGATTTCTGTCAATTCATGAGAAATCACAATTGTTAAAATCTCCTCTGATTCTGGAATTTTCTATGACACTGTCATTTTTTGTTTTTTGTAACTTGAGGCTATATATTTAAGTATATGTACATTGATAATTTTATGTCTTTCTCATAAATTGTCATTTTGTCATATTATATTTTTTCCTCAGGTATTAGCTTTTCTCTTTGACTTTATCATATCTGATATTAAAACAGCCATTCCAGCCTTTTAGTGCTTACCGTTTTCAGACATACATTTTTTTCTACCCATTTACTTTCAATATATCAACTTTACACACACACACACACACACACACACACACACACACACACACACACGAGTATATAAATACAAATGTGTTTCTTATAGGCAACATGAAGTAGGTCCTTGCTTTTTAATCCACTGTGGCAAGATTTTTCTACCTTTTTAAAAAACTGAAATGTTTGAACCATTAACACTTAATCTAATCTTTAATATGGTTGGATTTAGAGACACCACTTTATCACTTATTATTTTATGTAGGTTTTGTACTTTCTTTTCTGTCTTTTAAAAAAAATTAAGGGTTTAAAATATTTTTTATTTTAATATATTGATTGGTTATCAGTTTATATCTCTTTGGATTATTTTAAGTGGTTACAGATTTTAATATATGTATTTAACATATTACAATTAATATTGCACCACTTTATGTAAAATGTAAACCTTTATAACCATATCACTTTGTTTCCACAAGGATCTTCATTTTATAGTTGTCATATGCATTACATCTACATACCTCAAAATCCTCATCAGACAATATTATAATTTGACTTTAACAGTCACACATACTTTATGCTTAAAGAGACAAAGGCAATCATTTACCTTTACACTGCTATTTACCATTTCTATTGCTTTTTTTTTTTAATTCCTAAATATCCATGTTCTTCTCTGTAGGTTTTCCCTTCAGTGTGAAGGAATTCCTTTAGCATGTCTTATAAAGCAGGTCTTTCAGGTATATATTTTCTTTGTTTGCTTTTATCTGAAAGTTTCTTTATTTCACCTTTATTTCTGAAGAATACTTTTACTGCAAATAGAATTGAGTTGACAATTCTTTCTTCAGTATTTCAAAGATATTTAAAGAAAAAAGGATATTTAAAGAGAAATCTACC
The DNA here is from genome assembly GCA_963574635.1 of Cheracebus regulus. Lineage (NCBI taxonomy): Eukaryota > Metazoa > Chordata > Mammalia > Primates > Pitheciidae > Cheracebus > Cheracebus regulus. The sequence goes on along the minus strand of CAUYQU010007622.1, from coordinate 24,772 downwards.
ATCATTCAAATCATTCTTCCCCTAATGTAATGTGATTTCTCTTTACTTGCTCTTAAAACTTTTTCTTTATATTTGGTTTTGACCCAATTGTAATATATTTAAGCATGATTTTCTCTGAATTTATTCAAGTTGGAATTTGCCAATCTTTAATCTATAAATATGTCTTTCACAGAATGTGGTTTTTGAATGTTACTGCTTCAAACATTTTTTTCTGCCCCAATCTCCCTTCCCTCTTCTTCTGAACTACAGTTACACATGCAATGGGATTCTGATACTGTTCAACATGATCCCAAGGCTCTGTCCATTTGTTAAAAATCTTTTCCCTCTGTTCTTAGGGCAGTTCCTATTGATATATCTTCAAGTTTGTTTACCTTTTTTTCTGTTTTCATCATTTTGTTATTGAGCCCACTTTATAATTTTTAATTACTTACATTTTTTAAAGTTCACATTAATGAATGAAACATTGTGTAATTTCTATTTCTCTGTTGATATTTCTAATTTTATCTATCATTTCATGTGTGTAATTTACATATATAATTACAAAACCCTTGTTAAAGTATTTGTCTAATACCTTCAACATTTAGATAACCTCAGGCTTGGCTTATTGTTTGAGCCTTTGCAATTTTGTTGCTTTTGTTGTTGCTGCTGCTTGTTTCATTTTTGTATTGAAAATTTGGGGTTGTACCCTAGACATCATGAACGACATACCCAGGGTACAATCTTGCGAAAATCTTCCAGAGAATATTGGTGTTTCATTTTTACCAAGTGCTCCACTTAGTTAGGTTTAGATTGTAAGTTCTGCCTTCTCCTCTGTAGGTATGGTTCAATTAGGTTAATCCTCCAAACCTTTGCTATACTATTTAAGTTTGTCTCATGTGTGAACACCTCAGAGGTTAGTCAGACTTTTGTGTAGGTCTTTCAATTCAGTTCTCCAGTCCTTTATCACTTTAGTTTGTCTTTATTCCACATGCATACTCCTCAGGGACTGGGCTGAAAGACTTACATTTGCATTCAAATCTCTTTTCAGTTCTCTAAGCTTTAGCTAAGCTAGTGTGTGTCTGTACTACATGTGTAACTCAAGGCCTAGGCTAAGACTTCTATGTGTATATTCACACAATGAGATGATCCTCTTCTCTCCCTTTCAGCATCCCTCCTCAATAATCTGTGACCTTCAGGGATCCCTTTCTCTGGTTCCTGTGGCCAGCAAGATGGTATTTATCTCAGATTTTAGCTGAAGGCTTCACCCCTGCTGCCATGCTGCTCATGACTAGGCATGAGAGAGGTAATGCATGGCAGAAAGAAAGAAAAAATGCCAGGAAACTTAGCTCTATATACCTGCTTCTCCAAATTCTGGCTCCACTGTACCTGTTTGTGTTTACTTTTCAAAGTCTTCAGGTAGTTGTTTCCGCATTTTGTCCAGAGACTTTAGTTGTAATTAATTACTGGAAGGAATGGGCTAAAGTGGGCTGCATCATCATGCTGGGGTAGGAGCACCTTTGACCGCCTTCCTCCCTGCACCACCACCACATAGAAGGTTTCAAATAAGAGAAGTTAGTTGCTTGCTATATGGGAAATGATATGACGACAGAGTTGTTGTTGTTGAATTATTTAGTCTAAATTACCACTGAAGGTGACCTGAACTAAGGGAGTGTTACTAGAATAGAAAACAAAAGTAGATTATGAATAAGAATTAACAGAACAATAGGAATGATGGGATGTGATAGGTGGCAGAGAGGAGGAGTCACTGATGAAGGCCAGGTTTTGATTTAGTTTCCCATATATTTGGCAGTGTCCTTCATTAGAATAGTGAGAAGATGAGAGAGAATTTGGGAGATGGGAAATTTGGGAATTAAGATTTTCAGTCTGTACATGTTAAGTTTGGGGTATCCATGGGAAATCATGGTAGAGATGTTTTATGAGCAGTTTATAGAATCGCTAGCATGAAACGGTTGCTCACACTTACAATGAAAATTTTAAATCCACCTTTGTGATCCAATCACCTCCCACCAGGGCCCTCCTCCATCAGGCACTACAATTCTACATGAAATTTGGATGGGGGCACAGACACTATCTGTCAGAGAAACCCTGAAGCTAATACCAAAAGTGGCCTCTTACTTCATGGATGTTCTAAATAAGAGATCAGTGGGAGATTAGCAAAAGACTTCAAGAAGGCTATCTTGTTTCACTGTACTTCCTACTAAGTGCAAAGGGAGAAATACATAGGTGAAATCTGGAGTGTTAGATCTGGGAAAAACACAGCATAGTGGTTAAAGGTGCAGACTCGGGAACTGGCTTCACTGAGTTCAAATCCTAGCTTCCACACAAAATACTTTTTGTGTTTTGTGGCCTTTGACAAGTTAATTTACATCTCTATGACATATTTTTGCACCTGTGTAAAAAGGAAATAATTATACTTAATGATATGATTGGTAAACGTGGTGAAGATCATAGAATTTTAAATAGCAAAGTACTTATTACAGTGCCTGATTTTTGCTAAGTGTTATCTGATTAATAATGCTGGTGTTGCTGTCAGTAACAGTATTAGAAGTAGAATTATTAGGTAACCATTATGTTGAACCATGTGAAATGAAAACTTTTTGGGTAAAAGTGAGATAAAATATAGGCAATTTCTTGTGATCAGCTTCATTCATGTACATATTCTTGGATTTAAACACTGAGAAGAGAAATTCTGAAACTTCAGGTTACTACTGATTTCTTACTCTGGAGAAGGGTATCTGTCATGGTTTGGCTCCATGTCCCCACCTAAATCTCATCTCCAATTGTAATCCCCACGTGTTGGGGGTGGGACCAATTGGGAGGTGACCGGATCATGGGGCCAGTTTCCCCATGCTTTTCTCATGATCGTGAGTGAGTTCTCATGATATCTGATGGTTTAAAAGTTGGTGACAGGTCCCCACCCCTGCCTGCCACCATGTATGATGTGCCTTGCTTCCCCTTGACCTTCTGTCATGATTGCAAGTTTCCTGAGGCCTCTCCAGCCATGCAGAACTGTGAGTCAATTACACCTATTTTCTTTATAAATTACCCAGTCTCAGGTAGTTCTTTATAGAAGTGTGAATACAGACTAATACATACAATCTCTAATAATACAAATTCAGTGACCACAGAGCATGAAAGGCATTGTCAGGTTCCTGGGATACAGAGATAGAGACTTGTATACAGATAGAAGTATAGTATCGCCCACTAGGTGATAAAAAGTCTGTAAGCTTTGTGAGGTTCCAAGGGAAGAAAAGAGCTTTGCCGCAGACTCAGGCTGTGATGTGAGCAGCCACTGCCACTGTCATGTGATCTGGCAGATAAATGATATTAGATACATCCGTGGTGGGAAAAGATGTCAAAGGGACAGCAAGAAAAGATATCTCTGCCCTTTTAACACTATCATCAGGAGGAGATAAAATAGAGAAGAACAAGTTCAGTAACCATCTGGGTGCCTCTTCTATGCTTGTGCCTAATTCATGGTAAATGAGTAAGTGCAGCCACCATAGCCTGGGAAGTGCATGGTGACTGTGGGCATGCAACCCTTTGGAAATAGACTCTTGGTCACCCTAACACCCCACTGCACTGGAAGCTACCTAGACCTGCAAAGGGGCCAGCTTAAGATGAGGGAGATCTAGAATGGCCAGTAAGAAAGGGGCATAGCCTCATGACCAGCAATCATGGTGGGGACTGCAGTGTGTCCTATCAACCTCTTCTTATGTTTCCTCAGGAAAAGAAGCCACCAGAATTTGGAAGACTCTGAGCTCCAAACTTAAATGAAGCAACTGGATTAATTACAGCAAGGGGTGGACTAAGATGGATGCTGTGAGATCCACATCCACCAGTACTGAGGCTCCCATACTTCCCTTGCCAGTTTAAGTACTGGTGACTCACAGCTGGAGTTGAGAGCCTCTCTCCTCCTGGTGAGTTTTTTATATGAAAGTGTGTCACCTCACCCAAGTTCATGTGTCCTTCCTTGAGTAACCCACATGAAACACCTGATCTATGTAAAAAGCCTAGTCCCTTACTCCCCTAGGGGACAATGCAATGGGACCTTTCTAGCCCAGCTCAGACATAGGTTATGAATACACCACAGTCTGATTTCTCCCTCTATCCAATTCTGGTTTCCTCCATCCAAGGAAAGTATAGATCCTTTCCTTGGATGGAGGCAATTCTCAGAGCCACCTTGGGAACCTGACCTGTGACATACTATTTAGCTCTGAGTAAGCACTCAAGTCTTCTTAGCTATCATTTTTTAATTGATCAAGCTGGAATTGATGGGGTACAACCAGGAAATAACTTTATTCTTTCTACCACTTACTCTGAAGACTAACCAATGCCACTCCTAGATGAAACATCAGGCAGGTCTTTAGATCTTCTCATTTTCTTTACTAACATAAACCATCTTATCAACCATAAGTCCTTTCTCTGGGTCCTCTCACCTCCCTAGGTGGCCTTCTTGGGTGGTGTTTTTTGTTAGGTTTTGTTTTTGTTTGGTTTGTGGTTTTTGTTTTTGTTTTCAGAAAATTCCAGAAAACTTCTCCCAAAGGGCCTATACTTCACGTTTAAGAAACCCACACTATCATAGTATTCTACAGAAGTCACAGAATATCCTTGCCTTTGCTTTCAGACGTCTCCAGGTGGTGGTGAGACATCATCAAATCCTAAGAAACAATACACTTGAAGGTTTTTCACTCACTGCGTCAAAGATAAGAAAAATATTTCTCTCCATTGCCTAAAGGTATGTTCCTTCTTTGCCTCATCAACCTATTCTCTTACAGTCTGGAGATCCGTTATGAAAGATGCTGAGAGAATGAGTTTTATCACATCCTGATGTGATAGCTCAGCTCTCCCCCTTAGGCTGGTAGAGTTCTTAGAACATTGTATTTTTGTCAACAACTGAGGCCCTGGCCCAAAAGGAGACTTAAAAAATCCCTCATTAACATCCCATTATAATTATTATTAACAGTAATTACATGTAAGGGCAAATGCCACTCTTGTTATTTACTTGAAAGTTAATTGTGTAAAAAATTGTTAGCAAATAATTTCCCCATATGGTTTTTTGTACTGGATGTATAATAAAATGTAGATTGAAAGTGAATTATTTCTTACAACATAAAGAGTAGATAAAAATCTGCTTTCACTGAGTGATTGGCAGTTTTGGAATTTGCAATCTCTTTCTTTGTCTCTGCCTGTCTTTTTCATACACATGTACACACACACAAACACACAGCTAGTTCATTTGTTTCATAAATATTTTAATTTGCTTCTAAATTATGAGCTATAGGACGTTACTGGCAGACACATTTCCACAAACAAAATATTATGGATACAGGTAGATTATTATATTATCAATAAATCAAAGGATAATTGAAACAGAATAAATGGAGTATTTTTGCTATATTTTTTGGACCCTTGGGTTTTGAATCACTACCTACATTTCGCTCTAGTTCATGCAGACTATGATGGAATGAATACAGCTTGAACGATCGATTGAAGCTCATTGAACAATTATATTTTTACACTTCTTATTAACTTAAATGTTTATATCACTGTTTTAGTCTTTCTTTAATCAATAATACCTTCTCTCATCAATAATTTATAGACATAAAGTAAATAGGTCTAAGAATAAAAATAATTTGCCTGCACACTATAACCACTGAAGACATGGATATGTGATTGACAGTCCATAAGAAGCATTATCTGAGATCCACAAACTCCAGAAATATTTGACTTTCATGTCACTGTTGTAGGTTCTCAAAACATTCCATTTTTAAATAGGTAATATGTTGATACTGTAGTTATTGATTTTAAAAAACATTAAAAGACCCTACTACTGTTTTAAAGGCGAGAAGTGTTTGGAGACTTTTGATGGATGCCTGGGACAAGGTGGTGAAGATGAAGGGGAACCACTGAAGGAATTTCCACCAGAACGAGGCATTATCAGACGTGCCACAATGTGGTTAATGGATGAGAGACTAGGGTAGGGAGATAGGGTGGCCTGGAAGATGGAAGAAGAATTAAAAGTTCATTGCAACAGTCTAAAAAAGAGATGTAATGACCTCAACTAGGATTGTAACAGGATTTAGAGAACTGGATAGACTCTGAACAAAATGCAGAAGGAACACCTTTACCTTTGAAAACTTGCTTGTGGAGGGTGGGGGTGAAGAAGAGGACAAAGATGATGTGAAAGTCTGTTTTGGGTCACAAATTAGGTATGGTATCACTCACTGAGATAAGGATGACAGTAAGAAAAATAGGAATAGGTTTTTACAGGGAAAGTAAACTTCAGCTTGCAATATTTTAAGTTTGGGGAATTTGTGGTTAATTTAAGAAGCTGTTTCACCTGAGGTCATTTCCAAAGGATTCTGGAGAGAATTGATGATCTTGGTTAGTACAGACAGATTATAATATTATCAATAAATCAAAGGATAATTAAAACAGAATAAATGGAGTATTTTTCACTATTTTTTTTTGTAACCTTGGGTTTTGAATCACTACCTATATTCTAGTTCATGCAAACTATGATGAAATGAATACAGCTTGAGCAATCTATTAAAGCTCATTAAATAATTATATTTTCACACTGATTATTAACATATATTTACATCACTATTTTAGTCTTCTTTTCTTTAATCAATAGTACTTTCTCTCATCAGTAATTTATAAATATAAAGGAAATAAGTCTAAGAATAAAAATAATTTGCTTATGCACTATAACCACTGAAGTATGACATGGAGTCTTACTTCATGACTATTATATGGTGATGGCATCATCATATAAGGGACTCATCATCAACTACTAGTTACCATTCTCTGAACATAGTACTCATCTGATAGATTAACTCACGGGTTGTGACTTAAGCATTAAATTCTGTCAGGATTACATGTGTTCATTATCTATCCCAAGTAACATACAAAACAATAGAAATTAACATAACCCTTAAAAGTTTCATTACCTGTATCATCTTGCATCTCATGAAATAAGATCCATGTCACTAACTTCTGTTAAAAGAACTTCTTAAAACTAACTTTTTAAGATCTTTCATAAACTCTTTAAACTAAGCTCTTTTAAAAATTCTTCATTTATTCTAAACTGAACCAGTTAAAAATGAGCAAAAATGAAAATTTGGAGAAAATTTTGTGATGAGAACAAACTCTAGAGCTCAGTGGCATCTCACATTTTTCTAGCCCTTTCAAGTAAGGCTGATGCTCTTGCTAAATGTAAAATCCTATATTAATTTTCCGTATTTTACACTACTGCATCACTTCTGCAATCAGTAGAGTACTGGATAATTTAAAATACTAAAATATACCATTTTTCTCTTGCCAATAAACCAAAGAAAAATCCACTGATAGAGATTATAACAGTGTGAAGAACTTGACAGGGAGATCAGAACCGAGGAAATAGCATGTTAATGACATTCAGTATTCTCCCTGTGTCAAGTCATCAGCATTTTTATTGCCACTATTTCTCAGCATACACTATTAGAATTTATTGAGTCAATCTGTCTCCATCACCTGTGATATAATATATTTTATTCAATAAGATATGGAATAATATTTATCTTTCAACTCCTATGACTGGCTTTCAGGACAATAACTGCTTATCAACCAAGCATTACAAGAGTAGGAGAAGTTGTACGTTTTAATATCTGATCCGAGGGTTGTCATTTTAGCATCTGCACATTTGGTATTAAGAAGGGTGCAGACTTCAACCCAAGAAATCACTTAGATTCAACAGTTATGGCAAATGATGGCATCAAATTATATTTTACATCAGTAGCAAGGTGAAGCCTACTGCATGAAGTTGGGGAGGGAAAAGACGAGTCTGAAGTAGACTCTGCAAGACAAGTTATACTAGATTCTCTATACCAGAAATAAGAATTAAGCTCACAACTGAGCTCATTCATCTCATAAAAAAAATAGGAAGGGAAAATGTTTTTTTTTAATGTCTCAAATAGCCCTCATTTAAAATTGAGACAGAAATGAATCTGTAAGTTATGTCTTCAAGTTGTCTGTCTGAATCTGGGGCATTCAGGGAAGCACATTGTGTCTGATTTTCCGTGTCAGCCACTTGGAAGGAAAACTAGACTGTTGATGGCTGCGTGGTTCTTTGGAGCACGCCTGTAGGTTTCTGTCAACCATGCAATAGAGTTAACCAAGTTCCCAACTTTCTGCACTGTTCAGCTCCCTGTTGGTCTGTCACCTCAGGTAATTTTGAGAAAAGAAAGAACTGAGTCTTTTATTCCCCTATGTGCTTTGATAAACATTATTTCATATCTGCTTTTTTCCAGCTTTTTCCTCAGAAACCCCATGTCAATGTGTGACAAAGAAGTGTCACAGCAATGACATGATTGAGTTGGTATTTGGTGGTTTCACCTCGGAAACGAAGGGGTCCAGAGAACTCCTGCTGGTAAAAAGCACTAATTCATCTGCTGTTAGCTTTACTCACCAGGAAGCCCCCTCTCCTAGTCAGAGAGCATAGAAGTGCACAGAAGCTACTTCTTGTCAGGTAGTTTATTGCTCGATTGTGTCAACTATTGCCAACCTGCATGAGTGGGTCAGGCAGCAGGTAAAATACAGAAATATTTGCCTTCCAACAGGATGTTGAGTTGTCATCTCAACACATGTCCTGGTGGCACCATGTGTGCCCAAAGAAGCCATCTTTGCCACTCTCTGCCTCCTTTTTTTTTTTTTACTATAACCTGAGTTTTCTTACAATTATACAAATTTAAAAAGTCAGCTTTCTATGCCCTGACCCACATGTGCTTATTTATTTATTCCATATTAGAAGAAAGTGAAAAAAAAATGTGGATGTAGAAATCATCATATTTGAATTTGAATCCCAGTTGAGTTATTTACTGGCTGTTTCATCTTAAGTGAACTCCCTCTGAGCTGTATTCTCTTTGTCATTAATGCCTGCCTTTAAGGGCCCCGTGGTACAGATAAATGAAATCATATATATAAAGGGACCGCCTGTCTGTGTGACTCATAAGTAGGTGCACTTGCTTTCCTCAGGGGGCACAAAATGAAACAACTAAACTTTTTTATAGGTTATATTATTCTCTCAAAAGAAAACAGACCGAGAGTGTTGCTTGTTGGTTCATTTATTTACTTATTACTGCACAGGAAGAGGGAGGCAGGAAGGAGGAAGTGTGGTCAGGAGAGATCATGCATTAACCCCATTGAGAATTGCTGTGTGTGTGTGTTTTGTGTATCCTACTCATATCTTCTTAGTGTCCCCATTTTAAAAGCACAGCCTTTCTTTACTTTGCCACTGCACAAGACGGTAACAATAAGATTAAAAGAAGTGTATCTGGTTTAAGATTTGTCTTGAAGCTTTACTGAAGCCAAAAGAAGGTGTTATATTCCCAGCTTAGCGGGAGAGTGCTTGGCACAGGAAACCTCAGCCTCAAATCCTTGGCTGTCCTCCATAGATTTGTGGTTGCTTTGTTGTATGTGTGTACTTTTGTGTATTGGAGGAGAAGGGGAGGTGCTAGAATTGGGGTGTGACTTTGGGGAAAATGGGGTGGAAGTATCTGATAAAGAGATGTGTGGGTTTGGATGAGTTCCCAATTTTTGTGCTCAGGCTTCAGGAGTAGACAGTCTTATGCACAAATGTTAACTCTACCAATTGGGGCAGGTATTACTGTGGCTAAGTGCATCAACCAGAAGGCACTTGACTTATCTGTTGGTGGAGAGAAGAATATCTGTCTCATGGAAACTACATGAGCAAATATATGTAAGGTACATGGAGCAGTGACTGTTCATTGTTCATTACATGTTTGTTTTCTTTTTAAAATATGGCATCTTTCCTTATATACTGATAGAATTGAATGAAGAAGAATAACACTGTGACATCTCTTCTTACAAAAATATTGATCAATGAGATAGCCACTTTAGACCTTAAGCTTTCTCATAGACAATCTATCTCAAAACTTCTCTTTCATTAAATAAAACTGCACATCCTTGGACCAGATGTTCTGATTAGATGTTCAAATAATATGGATCTGTGAAACCCACATGACACCCTTTATTATATATGAAAATGAACAATCCAATTAATCATCAAGACTGAAGCCAGCTCCTAATCACTCAGATGCCCCTGATGGAATGGTAGGTTATTGAATATTTATTTAATGAATTATTGAGAACCCACAAAATGCCAGACACTGTTCTTGGTGCTGGGGATACAGAAATAAATAATATGTGCTAAGTCTCTGAACTTCAGAGCTCACAGGACAGTGATGGAGCCATACGAACTATCAAATACCTGCATGAAGTGGTATCTGGTCCTGATGAAATTATCAGAAGAAAACCAAGGTGGGATACTGGGATAGACAGTAAAAGAGGGAAAGGTCTGCTATAGACAGGTAGAATCAAGGAAGCCCTTTTGGAAGAGGAAATGCATCTGAGATCTTAATGAAGTAAAGGAGAAAATACAGCCAACGATCTGGAGGAACAATATTTCAGAAAGAGAGGACAAACCAACCTGATATAGGAGAAGACTAATACAAAGAACACTGTGGTTGGGGCTTGAGAGTGCCAACATATGAGGAAGAGAAATGAGACAGATAGGATATGTGTCATAGAGATGTATTAGTCTGTTCTCACACTGCTATAAAGAACTACCTGAGACTGGGTGATTTATGAAGAAAAGAGGCTTAATTGACTCACAGTTTCATAGGCCTAACAGGAAGCAGGCCTCAGGAAACTTACAGTCATGGCTGATGGCAAAGGGGAAGCAAATACCTTCTTCCCATGGCAGCAGGAGAGAGAAAGTGAAGGAGGATATGCCACACACTTTTAAACCATCAGATCTCATGAGAACTCACTATCACAAGAACAGCAAGGGAGAAATCAGCCCCCATGATCCAATCACCTCCCACCAGGCCCCCTCTCAAATTTGACATGAGATTTGCGTGGGAACACAAATTCAAACCATATCAAGAGATAATCAGGAACCAGAGAGAGTCAGGCAATATAGAGTGGGCTGAACAATGTGGATTTTATCCCAAGTGCAAGATCAAGCTCTTGCCAGGTTTAGAACCTGAGACTGCTGTTATCTCTTATATTTTACCGAAATTACTCTGGCCACTCCATGTGGAATTGACTGTTAGCAAACAGTGATGTACAAATTTCTGCCGTAAGCATTGTTTAGTCCATGCAGTGTGACTCAGTGGTGAGCTCAGATTGTGCAGCCCACTCCTCACTATTGGGCTGTCTCTAAGCAAGGCACCAAACTTGGAGCCTTAGTGTTCACAGACGTAAATTGGGAGGGAGATGACCCACCCGCAGGACTATTCTGAAACAGTAATAAAGGGCAAATGTGAAATGCTTGGCAATGTGCCTGGAAAATAATAAGTGCTCAAAAGTGTTAATTCCTCCTTGCTCCTCATCTAATGACTCTTCAGTTATTCAATTACTTAAGGATAGTTAGCCATTACCATGAGCAAGGTGCTTTGGTCATTACAGAGGGTATGGGATCTCATGTCTCCCGTCAGAGGACTCTCAGCCCAGTAGGATTGGTAGAGGGTAACATGGAAAAGTAGCAGGGCAGATAGATCATTGTTAGCCAACCACAATAATTGCTAATGTCAAATGATGCATAGAGTGAGTTCAGGGAAATTCAATGGAAAGACAGTAAACACAGTGGAGTTGCCAGAGATGCCTTCCAAACCCCTGCAAATCTCAGGCCAGTGATCGAGGAAAGGGCAGTTGAGTATCAACATTAGCCACATGTCATCAACAAAAGATACTTAGTGAGCAGAGAAAGTATTACTTTGGCAGTGGTAGAAGATAATGTTGGAAATACAACTCCAGGCTGGGGAGGCCCTGGGATACTGAGTAAAGATATTTTCTTTTGTTTTGAGGTAGAATCTCACTCTGTCACCCGGGCTGGAGTGCAATGGCAAAGTCTCAGCTTACTGCATCCCCTGCCTCCCAGGTTCAAGTGATTCTTCTGCCTCAGCCTCCCAAGTAGTTGGGACTAATGGCATGTGCCACCATACCCAGCTAATTTTTGTATTTTTAGTAGACACAGGGTTTTACTAGGTTGGCCAGGCTGGTCTCGAACTCCTGGCCCCATGATCCACCTGCCTTGACTTCCCAAAGCTCATGATTACAGGCATGAGCCACCGCGCCCAGCCAGTGCATCTTTATACTCCATGACCTGCAATTACCAACACTGAAAACAATTATCTTGAGTTAGAAACCACTCCATCTCTATGTTGCCCAGCTGAGATGAAGGGACTGATTGCCCTCAGGGGCCACAATGTAAGAGAATCCCATCACTAGTGTGAACAAACACATCTCTCATTCTGCAACCCTTTATAGTTAGACAGGGAGGAGTCATACACAAGGGTTATATAGTCAGAGAAGGTGAGGGAGAAGTTAGAAAAGCATGTAAAGAGAAGAGGAGAATGTGCCGCCCAACCCTGCAGTGGCATTCAGTGAACCACCTTGCAAACACACAGCCATGGAACCTCATGATGAATTTTTAGCACAGTAAATCATTGTCATGTACGAAATTATCAGTGGTAAAGAGAATAGCCAAAAGATCCTTTGTTTAATTTCTTTAATGCCTATTACCCATCACTGGTCAAAAACATGCTTTCTTCTAACATGAATTTCAGAAGACTGTGTGCTTCTGGACTGATACCCACCTATTAATAGGTGTCTGGAAAATCCATTTTCTGTTATATTTGTTAATAAATCTTAGTAAAGCATGAATTATAAAGAAATGCAATGTCTTCGCTAAAGAAATCAATAATGCTTTTAAACACAAACTCATTAATATTAAAGATTATTCCCATTTTTCATTATATTGAGAAAGAAAATGATAATCATATCAATGCATGACATCCATTGAACTAATATGATGTTAAATGTATTGTCTAAAAAATTTAAATGCCCTGTACAAATCAGATATTATTTATTCACTACTCCTCCTCCCAGCAATCCTTCTCCCACATAGATACAATACTTTCCAAAGGGTATTTGAGACAGCATATAAAATATGCATACAATGCACTGAGAGAAAAATAGATAAATCAAGAAATCAGAGAATCATGTATTACTATTAAAAACAGCATGTCATATAAGTGAGAAAAGGAACCATTAATACATCATCTTCTTTGGAAGTAGTGTTTTTTCATCACATAATCTAAAAGTACTCTATAGATATGATACTATTAATAGTCCTATTTTATTTGTCCAAATAAGTCATTTTAGAAAAGATTAATATTCAACCAAATATAAAGTAACTTGAGATGACTGTAGAAATAAGAAATATTCTGAAAAATAGTTTTCAGAATATCTTGTGGGTCATTTAATCATGATATTTTCACCGAGTGCAGGTAAGCAAGTATTAATAATAATACTTGATGATAACAAAGTCAATGGAATATTGTTTGTGCATGCCGATCCAGAGCCCCGGTTATATTCACATGTATTCACACAGATTCACACATCTACATATGCTTGTGTTCCAGTATGCATAGCTTTATGTTTACTTGCTTTGTGTAGAGAGACAAAGATTTTCCCAGAAGGCAACTGCAGAAGGAGACTATCAGATTTCTTAGTTCTTGTGGTGTGCAAGCCAGTACTGCTCCAAGACAACCACACGAGGGGCTTTTTGCCAAAGCAGGATTTGAGCATTGTGTGGCAGCTACTTGTCCTTACCTGTGACCATACCCCAAGGTAATTGTAACAAGTCCTGGATTTCTTACAGGTAAAAGTGTGAGGTGGAGACAGTAATCTCCATGTACTCAAGCCACTTAGGGAGAAGAACTAGGAGTGTGGAAATTGTGCTAATGCTTTTATAAGGAATGCATCTCTATAAAGTGACCCAATGCCACCCACTGCTCATTCATCCAATCAAAGAATACAATCCACAGAAGTCCCTCAAGAAGGTAAAGTATAATTTCTTTAAGGCATCCTAAAAGTTTAGTGGTAGATTTGGCTTTTGTGGTGAATTTCACTTTAAATATTTATTACAGAGTATTGCTGTATTTTCCCTTCTTTTTCTGGTTGATCTTCAAAGGAGCATATTTCATTAACAGACCATGGATATAAAATATGAAATCAAGATCACCTACTGCAGAGAAGAAGCCAAACATCACTAAAAAGGATTAGTTTCTTTCACTGTCTAGAAATTTTTCATGGAAGACCTTGGCTGGCCTTTTGATATTAAAACTTCCTAACAAGTATTACACAGGAGTTTTAAATTAGAACTTGCTGTCACAGAGACAGTTATAAACTCTTAAATATGTCCTTTCAATGCTAAGCTCCTGTAAAGTATGCACATGGCCACAGCCAAGAGGCTCCCTGACAAGTAGCAGGGTGAGATCACAGAGATGTTTGCAAGCTGCCTGCAAGGCTCTGCAGGTGTCCCTGTGTTGTATGTGTCTGTGCATGGGTGTGTGTGCATGCTCAAAATAAGCTACACATTTCTGTTTCTCAAATCAGATACTTCCTTCCAATGAAAACTTCTAATAAAAATGCACGTCATATTTTGTAATGATATCTGCCAACCGAAGAGGGATGTTCAAACTCACATTTTATGCATTGGACTAATTTAATGTCGCGTTTTCTCAAGTAGCAAGAAGTTAAAACGTCATGCTATCCTATCATTATAGATAGTAGAGACTCATAATTTTACACACTGTATAAGTTATGGATCATCCTTTAAGAAAGGGTTTTTATTATTTATTTATCATTCTCTTTTTACAAAACAAAATTAATATATGAGGTCAATGGCACATCATAGAAATAGGGCAGGGATGGGGGCAAGAGAAAAAAATTTTAACTTTTCACTTCTTTTATTCCATGTTTTATTTTATTCATGTGATATTTTCCAACAGCAAAAGTCTCCTCCAAGGGCTTGTTCTGGAGGTTGCATAATGGACTTTGCTTTTTCCTATCTGACCAGTAGAGCCCGTAATTAGTACTTAATTACAGTTTATGTGACCACTTTGACCAGAAAGAAAAGAGTAGCTTTGTTACAGTCAATGAAGTATTTAAAGCTATTCCCAAGCTGAGGATGGGTTTATTAAACACTTGGGTAAGCAATAATAAACTTACATTGATTGGGAAACTTGATACATTTCTTTCATGTGCTGCTTACAAAAAAAAAAAGAAAATCAGGTGGAATTGAAAATAGGAACCCTGTTTGAATATACTAACAGTACCCAATTGTCTGCAAGGCCAACAGACTAGGGAAAATATAATCCCTCCCTTTAAGAATAACTGACTCTCCAAAAACATGAGATATTCCTACATCATGCTGACTTTGACAAAAAGGATGGACACAGCTTAGATTATAAAATAATAGGTAATAAGTCTTGAGATTCAGGCCTGGGCTCAGCACTTTACCTGTGGATAAAGGTTAAGTAAATTGCCCAAGGTCAGAGAAAAAGAATTCATATCAAGGGAATTAGTTATATCTTACAACAGGATCACTTAAACACTGAGTTTCTAAATTTACCTTCTTCAGACTATGTAAAGAAGGATGCTGCTTGTGTGAAAGTTAGCTTTTTATTATTACATTAAAAAAAATTTATTCTTGGATGGCCTTTTCTTCCAAAATGAAACCTTGCTGGGAGACAGCATGCCCTTCTCTCTATAGAAGCTGAAGAGACTGGCTGCTCATTTTCCCATCTTCCCCTGTTGTAGGGGGACAAGCATGTGCCCTAGGGCCAGCCAGTAGCATCCTGGGACATGAGTCGGGGCTAACGATGCTCACAGTTGGAGCAGAGGACTATTCCTTTTGGTGGCAGCAGATGCAGCAGCAGCAACATCGAATTGCCCAGGTGTAGAGGGAGCTGAGGTGCCAGAAATGGTGTGGAGGTGACAGGAGTCACAGCCAGGAAGGTTTAGTGATGGTGGGCAATGTGCTGTAGTATCTGTGTTCATCAGGGCAAGAGTGATGTGCTTACAAGCCTGGTCCTGACTGCTGCCCCCCTTCTTTTAGCCTCTGTTTCCTATGCCTGCCTCTCCATTCTTCTCACTTCTCTGGTGGCTCAAAAAAAAAAAAAAAGGTGTTTCCTATTTAAACCCACTAGAGTTGGTTTGTTGCTTGCAACTGAGATATCTGGTAAACACTAGATAATAGCGTGATGTGTTCATCTATTTCAGCATTCAACAAAATAATTGAGTTTGTTATATTTTGCAGAGCAAGATGAATTTTAATACTTTGAGTTTGAAGAGTGATGTTTAAAGTTTCATCGTTTCTGCACCGCATCTGACCCTTAGCAATCCAGCTCAAGGCATGTATGGATAAAGGCAAGCACTCTAAGCCCACTACTTTTGAGCCTGCCCACCCTCTGACAAGGGTAAGAGAAGGATGTCAACATTGTCATGCTTTTTAGTCCTCTCCCGGGTGAACTAAAGGAGAAACTCTTCTTGGGCAGAGAGTTAGAATGAAAATGGAACTGGATAACATAAAATACAAACCACCTCCTTCTACTTCCTTTCTTAATTCTAATTTTTTTTTAGAACCAAAAATAATCACCACCACTGCCTCTACAATACTCCCTCATTCATTCATTGCTTCATTTTATTCTTTGCCTTGGAAGAGCCATGGTCTTGCCTGCTTACCAGGAAACGTGGGAGCAGAAAGCAGTCAAACAATCCCACAAATATTCGATATCACATGGTTCCATGAGCTACGAAGGAAAAGCTGTGGGGAGTTTGACTATTTATGATGGGAGGGGGATCTGATCTAAAATGGAATGTCCTGAAAGAATTTCCTGAAGAAATTGCATAGAATGAGAGGTTATTTAGGTATTATTGATAGTTCATTAGGTAGTAATTATTAGTTACTAATAACTATTAATTATTAATAATTGCTGCCATAATAAATTGCTACAAACTTAGTGACTTAAACAATACATATGTCTTATATCCCTGGAGGTCAGAGTTGGAAATAAGTCACACTGGGCTAAAATCAAGGTATGGACAGGACTGGTTCCTTCTTAAGATTCTAAGGACAGTTCATTCCCTTGCCTTTTCCTGTGTCTGAGGTCAGGTGGGTTCCTTGGCTCATGGCTCCTTCCTCCATCTTCAAAGCCAGCAGTGGCACACCGGCTCTCTTTTCTGACCTCTGCCTCCAGGCTTACCTTTTCTCTCTCTCTCTCGTTCTGATCCTCCTGCCTCCTTCTCATAAGAATCCTTGTGATTACATCGGGCCCACCTGGAGAATCCAGGATAATCTCCTCCTCTCAAAACTCTTAGCTTAATCACATCTGCAAAGTTCCTTTCAGCATGTATGGTAGCATATCCACAGGTTCCAGAGGTCAGGAGGCAGAAGGGGGCATTCTGGGGAAAGGGAATAGCCTGTGCTAAGGCACTGAGACAGGCTGGGGCGTGGTGCATTTCAGCAATGAAAGAAGGTCAAGTGGAGAAAGTTGGGAGGAATGTGTCATCAAAGAGGTTAACAGGGCTGGGCTCGGTGGCTCATGGCTGTAATCCCAGCAGTTTGGGAGGCCAAGGCAGGCAGATCACAAGGTCAATAGATCCAGACCATCCTGGCCAACATGGTGAAACCCCGTCTCTTTTAAAAATACAAAAATTAGCTGGCCATGGTGGCACGTGCCTGTAATCCCAGCTACTTGGGAGGCTGAGGCAGGAGAATCACTTGAACCCAGGAGGCAGAGGTTGCAGTGAGCTGAGATCACGCCAGTCATTGCACTCCAACATGGATGACAGAAAAAGACTCTGTGTCAAAAAAAAAAAAAAAAAAGCTTAACAGGAAACAAAAATACACCAGTTGGCCCACGGCCAATGTTCACCATCTTCCACAAGATCCCTGTGAATTTTGTAGAGAGAATATTTTTCTGATCACCTTTGGTTTTGACTTCCTTGATTATATGAATTAATTCACTTTAAGCATTCTTTCACTTTTCTGTGCATGTGCCACTGGACCTTTGGTGCTTATGCATTTAGAAAACTTTGCTATACATTTTTGTTTGTTCATTTTTAGTATGTGAAGAGGTCATTGGGAGGTATATGTTTGAATAACAAAATAAAATAATAACATCAATTCAATATTTAAATTGTTACAATTCTCAGCTTCTTCCCGTAAGTCTCAGGAAACCAATTCTTCTCTAGATATCCTCAAAGACTCATTACAGGGTTATTTACCCAGTTAAAAAAGAAGATACTGGTGACTCTGGCATTGGCAAGAAGCACAGTTAGTCTTCCAAAAGAATCCACTCTATGTTGCAACTGACTCATGGTGTTGCCAAAAATCCACTTGTTACTCTTTGTTGCCATTCCCACAGTAGTTTCTCAGAGCAATGGATCTGAAAAGGTTGACTCCAGTCATTGTCATGGGTCTCTTGTTTAATACCCTAATAGCGCATCTGTGAGATACTTCCTCCTTCAAGCACTCTCTTCCACTGGTTTCTTCCGCTGGTAAAACAATGCTCTTCTGGTGTGCTCTGAGCCCTCTCATCCTCTTCAACTCAGCTGTGACAAGTTAAGGGACCTCAAAACTCAGCCCCAAGACCTTTATCTCTTTCCTTTGTACATAACATCTTGTATACTGATTGCTTAAGTCATAATTCAGCTCAAATATCCCTTTGAGGCTTAGACTCAAAACTCATCTTCACCAGGATGTCCACCATGTCCTTGAATGTGCTTCAGCTCTTTACAAAGTCCCTTTTCAAACCTGGCTCTCTTCATAATCCTATTTTATCAACCATCCATCTAATTGAGTGGGTCAGGAATTTGATTGTCCTTCTTAATTTCTTTTTTTCACTAATGTCTGTCTCTTGTCTATTACCAAGGCCTGTTGATTCTGTTGATTCTACCACCTAGTCTCTTTAAAATCACTCATTTTTCATCTTCACTGCTATTGCAGCTCATACTCTCTTTCACTAGGACTACAAAAACCTTCCATTTCCCCAGGACCTTTGCACATGCCGTTCTTATCACTTAGATTTTCAATCTCAGCTCTAGCATCATATCCTTGAGGAAGATGTAGTTGACATATCCATCTCAATTAGCTTCTCTTATTATGTGTATTTGTGAGTCCTTATTCTTTGTCTCACTTTATTTAGTGTAAAGTTTAGATTTATTTAAACAATATTTAATATCTATCTTTCCCACTAGGCTATAATTCACATGAAGGTAAGACTCTATTTTGTTCATTAGTACGCCCAGCAGCTTTCACAGAATTAGACATATAATGATACATATAATCATATATTTTGTTAATGAATAAATAAATTAATAGCTCAGATCATCATAATAACATTTAACATAAGTGAAGGATCAACAAACTTTTTGTAGAGACCAAATAGATAGTAAATATTTCAGGCTTTGTGGTCTTTACAGTCTTTGTGACAATAATTCACTATGCCATCATAGTGAGAAATGAGCTACAGATAATCTGTAACCAAAGGGCGTGGCTGTGTCCCAATAAACTGTATTAACAAAAACAGACTGCAGGATGGATTTGGCCCAAGGGCTTAGTTGGCTGATCCCTAATCCAGGCTACTGAGTTTTTAAATAACTCCATGTAAAGAACATCACATTGTTCTTTTGGACTCTGCTCACACCTTTGACAAGGATTAGAGATTTCTCCAATTCACATTACTAAATAGTACTTTTAGCATCTTCATCTTAATAACAAATGCATTTAAATTTTAGAGGCTCTCACGACGGTCTTGTAGACAAATGAGTGGATGTTCGCTTTTATTTTCACCAAATGGCCATAACTGGTGGTTTCCTAAACCAAAGGAAGTCAATATTGAGGACATTGAGGGTTTTACCTTAGGCAACTAAAGTAGTAGCTACTCCCAAATGACACTAAGCTAATGGAAAATAGTTCTTCAGTAACATTACTGTTCATGAATGACTGCTCCCTCCCATCTTAGTGGGTGTGAATTGAATTTCTCCACTATGGCCAAATGTCTTGCTTTGGCCAGTGTGTTTCAGTGTCAGTTGTCAATTTCAAGCCAATGCTTTAAGAAATTGCCTTTTTTTTCTTGCACATGATGGGCACCAATGTTTTAGATAGAGGTAGATCTGTCATTCTTAGACCCAAAGAGAAGACAACTTGGAGTACAATTGCAGCCTAAAGATATGACTATCTAATAGAAGTAAGAAATACATTTTTTTGTTGTTATAGCCATTGATTTTATGGAGTAAATACTTACCGTGTCATACTGACCAACAAACTGGAAACCTCCTGTGTGAGTCCATTTGAGCTACTATATAGGAATACCTGAGGCTGGGTAATGTGTAAAAGAAAGAGGTTTTTAATTGGCTCTTGGTTCTGCAGGCTGTACAAGCATGGTGCTGACTTCTGCTGAGCTTCTGTAGAGGCCTCAGGAAACTTTTACTCATGACAGAGGCTAAGCAGGAGCAGGCAGTCACATGATAAGAAAAGGCGCAAGAGAGACAGAAGGAGGTGCCATACGCTTTTATACAACCCGATCTCGGATGAACTCAGAGCAAGAACTCACTCATCACCAAGAGGGTGATGCAAAGCCATTCATGAAGTATCCATCTTCATAAGGCTGTTGTGTCTGTAACACTGGGAATTCCATTTCAACATGAAGTTTGGAAGGAACAAATATTCAAACCATGTTACCTCCCTACTCAAACATAAAACATCCCATTTAGAAAAGTCATTGTTGTTGAGGCATAAGTGTATTCTACACTGATTTGAGAAGGCCTCCTAATTATAGCCAGCAATCATATGATGAGATTAAATGGAACTGATGAACAGATCACATAACTAAGGGGAAAAAACATGTTTTGTGAAAACACACTTTAAAAATTGAACCTAGGCTGGACCCGGTGGCTCACACCTGTAATCCCAGCACTTTGGGAAGCTGAGGCAGGCGGATCACTTGAGGTCAGGAGTTCAAGACTGTCCTGGGCAACATGGTGAAACCCTGTTTCTACTAAAAATACAAAAAATTAGCCAGGCCTAGTGGCATGTACTTGTAATCCCAGCTACTTGGGAGGCTGAGGCAGGAGAATTGCTTGAACCCCGGAGGCAGAGGTTGTACTGAGCTTAGATCACACCATTGCACTCCAGCCTGGGAGACAGAGCAAGACTGTGTCTCAAAAAAAAAAAAAAAAAAAAAAAAAACCTACCTTAAATTATTTTACAATCTTTCATAAAGTATAGATTTGCAAGTTTTCCTAAAAATCTCAGGATATCTGGCACAATTACTTAACACATAGCAAGGAAAGGCTGAAGCTGGGTTTTGAGTGCCCCTTTAAACAAAGCAACCACCATCCAGTTTGCCACAGCCCTTTCCATTCTTATCATGGTAAGAGCAAATGCCCTCCACCAACTTCCCCTGAGCCTTCGCTTACCATCTACTATGCCAGGCTTTATATCTGCTGGGCACCAGGTCTGTAACCTTAATCAGTGAGACTCTTGAGACTAGTGACTTGCCTTATTTATTTTTGCACCCTCAGCCCTGAGCACAGTGCTTGGAATGTAAGACATATTTGATATATGCTGGCTGTATACATAACCACAAATGAACTTCTGTAACTAGACGCTTCCATAGAGTTAAAACCTTAATAATCAACTAGGTTTCAGATTACTTTGAAGTGATAAGCATATCAATCCATATAAATATTAAATTAAACCCAAACAAATATGGAAGAGACTATGTGTATAAGATGAGGTAAACAGAACAGGGAGGCCGGCGAGGTCAAAGGAATACATATATAATATTGGCAAGTTCTGAAACCTTCAGAGTATCTTCTGATGCTCAATTGAACTTCAGAGGTTTTTTAAAAGCAAAAAGTTTAAGGATATTTTCATTCCTGATATTTAGTATCACTTAGCATGAGACTCTTGCTCCAAGCCAGGAATAGTATGATTCATCCAAATCTTAGGAAGAGAGAATAAAATTTGATGTCTGTGAGCTCAGAACTTTAATATTAATCACAAAAGCTATATCCTTTTCCCAAACCTGCTGTATTTCATTTCTCCATCCTTCCCTCTCCCCACCCTCCTCCTTGGTCCATTACACTTTATTCTCTTCTTGGGGGTGTGTGGCAGAGGGAGAGGTAATTCATGCTGCATCTTCAGACTGTGTGCAGAATGTGCCTCCCTTCAAGGTGAACAGCACTGAGTGAAACTCTTCATTTAAGGGGAGAGAATAGGATCAACAGTAGGCAAACAAATTTATACACACAGATCAGCAGAACTGTGGCCGAAATGGATTAAGTACAAATAGATCACTTCGATGTAGCATTTGTTTACTTTCTGACATAATTAAGAATAAATATGAAAACATGCACAAGATTCTGGACTTAAAAATTGGAAGACTATGGTTATGTGTGTTTCTTTTTCATTCACAATTTTATTTCTTTATAAAATGAAGTGATGGAGTTAGGCTAAATTATTCCGTTAAATTAAGAAATATATAGGCAGTCATTTTAATTATATTTTATTTTCATTGTATACGTGACTTAATTTATCTACCACTATTACCACTTGCAACATTTTATAAAGAACTGCTCTTAAATAGATCTCTACATTCAACTTTTATTCTATTCAGTAGTCTTATCATACATCTGCATTATGCATAGCTTTGCAACAGGAGATTCACAATATCTTGTAAAGAAAAAATAAACTCAGTGAAAGGAACTTGCCCAGGGTGACTGTACTTTACTCATAGGTGATTTTCTATTGTCCATTATCATTTATATCTAATATGAACCATTCTGCACTGCTTGCTTCTAATCCCCATGCTTGTTAAGGAGCTTAAGAGGAGAATCAGTTGATTTCAAGGCCTTTTGGAGTTCAAGGGCAAAGTGATTATTTCCTTAAAGGAAGAAAGATCATGGACTCATCACAATTTCCAAAGTTCAGCTCTTTTTTGTTTCACTAATTAGAAGCCAAACCAAATGCATATCTGGAAGCTTTTATACAAGCGATCAGCCCTTTGCCCTGGGACCAATTACAGAAAAGTGTCTTTTACACTTTACTGTCTGTGAATATCTAGTGTTCATACAAGCTGTCATGTTTCACCATGAGTCATGCTAAAACCATATAATCACATAGTTGAAGAGCTAATGATATGTTTGCTCTTCTCACTTTAATTTACAAACATAACTGCCCTCCTATGCCTATGGCTTATCTGTAGTTTAAACAGGAATTTATGTAAATACACATATATGTAGACATGTTAAAGGGCATTATTTAATCAGCAAGTGAGATCACGCTCTTCCATCTGAAAATTATGTTTCTATGTCTAATTCTAACCATAGCAATATATATATATATGTATATATATATATTTTTTGCAAAATGATAGCAACAGTTGTATGTATTTATAGAGAGATTGATTTGGATATCTACTTGAAATGTGTACTCTTTTCCTATACATTTTAGAGAGCTATTAGTAACAATGGTTATATATATATATATATAATATATATGTTTTATATATAACATATATATAATATATATATAACACATATATATAATAAAAAATATATATATATATATACCTTTTCCAGTGTATTAGTCTGAGTTCTTGAGAGATTTACTGTAAGAAGTGGATTCACATAATTATGGAAGCTAACAAGTTCAAGATTGGCAACCAATAGGCTGTAAACTCAGGATTGCTGGTGGTGCAAGTTCCAGTCCAAGTCCGAGACCAAAGGTGGAAAGACTGACCTCCCAACTAAAGGCAGCAAGAAATAACTTTTTTCTCACTCAGCATTTTATCCTATTCAAGTCTTCAAAGGATTGGAGAAGGCTCACCCATAGGAGAGGCCAGTCTGCTTTATTCAGTCTACTCATTCAAATGTTCACCTCATCCAGAAACACCCTCATAGATACATCCAAAAATAATGCTTAGCCAAGTATCCAGGTACCCCATGTCCAAATCAAGTTGACAAATAAAGTTAACCATCCCACCACCAACACTATGCTAATCAGAGTCTTCATATTTATCACATTCTGGTGGTCCAATAATGTCTAATATAAGTAAGCCATTATTTAAAAGGGCTTAAATCTTGTTAGAGCTTTAGAAATTTGAGCCAAATGAAATAACTGCCCCTTAAGAACAAGGCAATGGTACCAACTTCACATAGAGTAGATTCCGTAGAATGAACATAGTTCTTTTACAAAGATGTCACTTCAAAACCTATCAAGGATTTATATTAAATGCCACCTGCATTTATCAACAATTCTACATTATATTACTGCTGTTGAAACAGAGAATGAAAGAGTAGTTATAAGAGACTGGAAAGGGGATGGGGAAATAGAGGATGGGGAGAGGCTGATCAACAGGTAGAAAGCTATATTCAGCTGGAAGGAATAAATTCTGGTATTCTATTGCACAGTAGGGTGACTGTGGTTGGCAATACAATATGGCATACTACAAAACAGCTTATAAGAGGCTTTTGAATGTTCTCACTGCAAGGGAATGATAAATGCATGGGGTGATGGATTCACTAACTACCTTATCTTAGTCAATTTTCGTTGCTATAAAGGAATAGCTGAGCCTGGGTAATTCACAAAGAAAAGAGGTGTATTTAGCTCATGGTTCTGCACAAGAAGTATGGCACCAACATCTTCTTTTGATGAGGGCTCAGGTAGCTTCCAATCATGGTAGAAGGTGAAGGGGAGGCTGCCAAATGGGGGTTGGGGGGGAGAGAGAGAGAGAGAGAGAGAGAGAGAGAGAGAGAGAGAGAGAGAGAGAGAGAGAGAGAGACAGGAGCTACCGCTCTATTTTAAAAAGATATATATCAAGCAAAAAAGAGAGAGAAATCACTCATA